>JAQIXG010000721.1:0-28286 GCA_034700105.1 Oconnorella tubifera
TAGGTGTAGATTCTATAGCTGTATGTGTAGATTCTATAGCTGTAGGTGTAGATTCTGTATCTGTAGGTGTAGATTCTGTAGTTGTAGTTGCATCCATGGGGTTGGTTGTATCAATTGTGGGCACACTAGTCGATGAAGAACTTATCGAAATAATAGCAGCGAAATAAAATATTAAACTAGTAAAAAGCATAGTGTTCATGAAAAGATTTTTATTTATTTTCATTATGTTGACGATAATTAAAATCAGGATTGGTTATTTTAATTTAACGTGTATAATATGGTACAACGTTAATATGTACATAAACTGAGATCAAAGTTGTAGCCTAATTCTTCGCTAAAAAGTAAAAGTTATGTTGAGAGTATCAGTTAGCAATCTTAGACTTTATTATAAAATGTTACAACATATATTTTCGTAGCCAACTGTTCTAAATCAGGGCTATTCAATTAGATTTTAATTAGAAAGGAGTCAAATTTAAGCAAACGGAGATGCCCGAGGGACATCTATATTTTCTTGGGACGAACAGCTGATCTCGAGCGGGGGAAGGGGGCGCATGCATTGGATCAGCGCCCCCCCCCCGCTTATTGTTAGGCCTAATTGGTAGGCCTTCAATTGAATAGCCTTGTTCTAAATAATACATACAGATTAATATATACAGACTACAGCAAGTTAGAATAATAATACTACTAGTAATAATAATTATTACTATTAATATGGAATGCAGCTGTATGCCTATATCAAATAAGTTAAGAACTTGTAGGCTATTAGGCCTACTTTAGATGCTACAATCTTAATGAGTTTCTATTGTTAATTAAAAGTCTCATAAGTCTACAAGAACAATAAGCGTAATATAGTGGCATGTCAAATTTGTACTTAAATAATTTGCTAATTATATTGATTAATAAATTCTATTATCATATAAATAGTATTTTCAGCATTTAGTCTTATAAATAATAATTGCGCACTAATATCTACTGATATTGTTCATGTTAGTTTTAAGTGAAGTGTTCAATGAAATATTTCGCAATGAAAAATCGCCCTTACTGAAACGACGACACTTTACAGTTTCGGTTAGGACAATCCTGAGAAGGACAATTCGGAATCGACAATTAGGAGCGGATATTTTGGAAAGGACAATTAGGAGCGGACAATTTGGAGTAAAAAACTGGCAAAAATTAAAATTGAACATTAAGAAAATGAATGAATTGAGCTGTTAACCATTCTAACCGTTTTACTTTTAATAGGTAATTTTTATGAAAACAAAATAAAACTATTTCTAAATCACATGTTGTTTACCTCTTAAAGTTAAGCATATGCATGTTCTAGCATATGTTTGAAGAATCCTTCTTACTAACCCTAACCCTATTCTTCTGTATTGTACTCTCCGAATTGTCCCGGTCATAATTGTCCGGTAACCAAATTTACTAGATTGATGAACTCTTCAGTTTTTTGTAAAACTCTCTAAGATAGAAGAGAAAAGGCGCTTTCACTTAGCTTTTTTTAAATTGACGAGTGTTAAGTAATAACGGGCGTCTTGTTTCTTCGTAATAGTTGTCTGAGATCTTTGATAATTTTTGTCATTTCATGAGAGAGCTATTGAATATTTAGACCAGATTTAGAAAGGTTATAGAATTATTACTCAGATTTATGTCAATAGAAGTAAAAAATTACGGATATTAAGTTATGAAGTAAAGTGTTTGTTAAATTCTTGTGTTACTTTATAAGTTAAGTAATGATGTTAATCTGATGTGCTTGGGCAAAGATTTTCACAGTCATATTAATATCACTTGACGTAAATTGAAATAAATTTGAGGTTATCTGTTATATTTTGTCGATATGAAGAAGATGACTTTTATGTGTCAATTCAGTGAGGATAATTCAAAATGTGAATAGATTAAACAGCATATTACAAAATGAAAAGTCACAGCCAGTGTTCTGCCAATGCTAATCAGAATCATCATGAGGTTTCGCAATTGCAATGGCTTTCCAAGTTAGAAACTTGTTTACTTCAGTGCTTCAATTCTAAGCTGACATTGATAGACAGCAAGAACTTGTTAGAAATTAATTACAACTTATGTTTAACTTACTGGCGATGAAATTTTAGTAACTAAAGTATTTGTGAAGTGAGCAATAAAGTGTTCTCAAACGTTAGTGAAAACAGTTACTGTAGTCTAGTTTGTCAGTAATTCTGAAGATTTAAATTTACGAAATGTTTCAGTAATTCTTTTATTATTAGCAAAGATCGTAACAAACATATTACGAATTAATCTAAATTGCATTAGCATTACACATACTGTGTATATCCATTTTTACAGAAACTAACCTGATTCATAAATAAGAAAATATAGTTTTCTTCTCGTTTAATATCATGGAATAAAATCGAAAACTTAGTTAAAGATTGAGCAATTGACTACATGGTGCAGTTAATGAAACATTCCACTTGTGAGACTCAAACCCTGAACTCTTGGCTTACTGGTTCGCTCCTCTATAGTCTGCGCTAAATTGCCTCAATAAATATTACTTATTTTTATATATTAAAATTATTTATAGTTTATTCCCGGGCAACAATAACGGTGTATTTTTAAGAAGTTAACATTTTCTGTAATAATTTAGAGTTAATTATATCGTTATAAATAATGTAATATTTCGAGCTAAACGAATCAATCGATATTAACTATTCCAGGTCTATTTAAGCAACAAATATCGAAAAAAAAGTCGTGCACCCCTTTTGTCTTTTTCAGTCATTTAGGATCAATATGTAAAATAAAGTACAACTAAAAGCATAAAGCTTGCAAATAAAAGTCACGGTGGCACAATCAGCTCCTAATGTTAAGTAACCAGACGAGACTAAAACCTCTGACAACCTTTTTAAACCTTGGACCTTTGGTTTATATTTCATGACGAGATGGAAAATTGGAAACATTTTTGAGCTCAAATCAGTGAAAAAAATAAGTCTCCAAAAATACTTAATTGTTTTTCATAGAGGGGGCATATCCCCAAGTGCACCACTATGGCTAATAAAATACAAAGATTAGTTAAACGCGCGCGAGTAAGCCTAAAAAAGTATTGACATAATCTACTTTTTCTTGTCTTTCGTTATAAGAATTTAGTTTAGCTTGCTTTGTTGGCTTTAATCCAGTCATTGGCGAGGGCTGAACTGGCTTACTGGCTCGGATAGCCAGTCGGTTGACATCGGAAAGAGATTCGATGGAATGACGGGTGATGTTATTTTGTGTTGGTATGACGAGGTCCTGAGTGTTGAGCCTTGCTAATGCGCAAGAATAGATCTCAGGATTCGAACTTGTGTCCTATTTATAAAAAAGCATTGATTCATAATTGTACAGATTTCAATATATCTCATTTGTTTTTCTTTAACTGAGAAAACTGATTACAATAACTGTAACTGATTACAATAACTATTAGAACTTGTGTCGTATTCGCGAAAAACTCATTAATTCATAATTGTACATAATTCAATAGCTCTCATTTGTTTTTATTTAATTCAACCGAACAACTGGAAATACTGATTACAAAAACTGTAATTGACTTATGAATAATCAGCTTCAGACCATCCTATAGCAATCCATCCAATAACCATCAGTTTTTGTTATATATTGAGTAATCAAATTATCTGCTTATATATGAAACTTTAATGGGATATTAGACTAATCAAAAGTAAAAATGTCATCAATAACAATATTAAAATACAAAAACAATTTCACAGATATTTTCAATCTTAAAATATCTCTATTCTAAAAAATCTCTGTTATTAGTTTATTACTTCTAATAAACAGATAAAAGGTTACAAAAAATAAATAATATTATCTGGAACTGTAGATGTAGGTCTACTGTATACACGCTCTATTTCTATTATTATTATCATCATCATCTTACTTTGATGTTGGCCGCTCTCTGTACGATCCTGATACTGAGCGGAGTTACAAGCTTCTCAGCATCCATCAGCAGAATACAACTGAAAACACATGCTATTTCATCTCTATTGTTTGAAGTCCATGTCTTCAACATGTCTGCACTGACCTCAATGATATCATTAGAGCCGCTATTACCAATTATTTATTCTTTATTACATCTCAAAATACAAATCACTATGCTTACTCAGATATTCCAAATGAGCTGCAATTGTATTGCTTCGATCTAATTCGATCTATTTAGAATTGTTTTAACAGACGTTTCGAATTTAAGCATAAAGTGCCTATAATAATAGTAAATTTAACGAAAAGTGAAACATGAGCAATTATTTACATTTCTAATACTATGTATTATCGATTAATAGACTTCTGCAAAAAAAGACTTCTGACCAAGAACCTGAAATATACAAATTATATTTGAGATTAGGTACTATGTAGACTGGCAGTTTACGAATCTTATATTAGACAAAGTGAAATATGAAATTCAAATTACTACAAAAATACATATATTTATTAATTCGTTGTATTTAATCGTAAGTTTTACAATTGTAGACATTTTAATTGTCTAAGCCTATAATTTAACGCGAAACCATTTCCTAGTGTTTTTTAATTCATATTTGAATTTTTACTTTTTACGCATATATAAATTTGAGACCACTAATAATGTCCACAGATAACATCCTAATCGTTTATATGCTTTTATAATTACCGAATTCTAGTCAGTATGCATGTTACATTCAAATCAGATAGGGCGCCTAGTTGTAGGCCTGCTAGTTATCGAAACGCTGCTTAAATTAAATTAACAATGTACAATGTACTTATACAATGTACATTGTATACTGGAATCCTAAACTAACCCGTTAAATTATAGGTCAAATATAATATTCATTTAGCTTCACTAAATATAACTTTAAATATATTCAGCATACAACAACACTAACATTACGCATTTAATAAGCCGTATTTAACCTAATATATTTGTAAACAAATTATCTATGAACTGTTATGCTAGAAATTATATTATTCCAGCGACTGCCAGATTGAGCTGATGTTGTTTTGAAGCAGACGAGAGCTGACACTGCATGTGGCAACAGCTTTATCACTAATACATAGTTTGTTTTTATGCACTAGGGCGGAACTCGCTTCTGTTTCCGCACTAAATAAACGGAGATTTTTAACAACGTAAAAACACTATATTTTCGTGAACGTCAAATATACTATACGCGAAGTCTAATTGTTAGGATTAAGGTTAGAAATAGGGTTTTTATTGTTGTTCATGTCAGAATTAGACCTATATGGCTAGTGATACTAAGGGTTAGAGTTACAGATAGACAACAAACAGATGTCAAGGATATAAAATTATAATTAAAGGTTTGAATATTATTAACACAATAAAAATCAAATTATTTTGATTTATTTCAAATGGGGCAAATCATGCCCCGTTCGGTATTGGACTATCAACGAATTAATATAATTATAAATGTAGAGAGCATCTGCCAAACAGAACGATGATTGCTGACAGCAAATACCAAAACGCCTTCATCTCTGCAATAATAAACAAAACTTCGAGCACGCGTGTTAAAAACTTAAAAGAGAATCCAACAAATAGGCAAGCAGCCAAACTATTATAATTGTTCCTAATCAATTAAATTTGCCCAATATAAAAAGAGATATAGTCAGATTTTGCTTTATGTCAAAATTAGTATATTTTATTGATCATGAATATATACTTTATATATGCTCCAGCGTTATTTTACAAAAGAATTACTAGTCATTTTATTAATTATTTCATTCTAATCCTGATAATTCAGAGTTTTAAAATTTTATTTCACAGATAATATGAAATTGAACTATCTCTGTATACTCTGAGCTAGACTATTAATATCACTTTTACGCATTAAGTTCAAAATTTAAGATAATATAAAGGTGAAAGGTATGTATAAGGTTAATTATTCAATTATATAACATTCTACTCTACCATTCAACCGGTTAGCTGTTTTAATTCAATTTACTATGATACTGTTTTAAAATACTTTTATCAAATCCATGAGTAAATATATTTATAATATAAAAAATAGGTGCATGATTACACATTAATAATTTGTAATTACCTATATATATTAATAGTTGAACAGTCCAGCGAATGAATATAATATCACGAAAGTATACGCGTCACACTGTATATCAGAGTATACAGCGTCACACAGAGTGTGCAGTGTGCACGTGATTAAAACGGTGCAATTATTCAATCATTATATCAATTTAAAACCTTTTTGGAATATAATAACTTACATATGTACAACAGTGATAAAAACAAAGTGTGGAATAAACTAAAGTTTTCAAATGTTTAGAGATTTAGTTGTTTCTTGATAAATCTTCCGACTAGAATTATTGGTCTTTCTTCCCAAATCTTGATCGTCTCTCTCGACACGGAGACTTGATCTCCTTTCAGTCTATCTAGAAGTGTAACGCAGACAACAGCGCCTAAAAATACATAAAATTTGACATTGTTAAATCGTGCACTCATCATATAATTTATCAGATAAGGCACCTGAAGAATATAGTAGTATTTGTTAGCAATATCTGCCATAATCTAGCTAATATTTCATGTTTGTTAAAAAATAAAATTTAAACACATTTAATAGCACTGATGAGAATAGAATGAAAATATTCAATTTGACACCTTATGAAGTTGAATGTATATCCAACTATTGCTACAAGGTAGTTAAATTTTCAACACAAAGAAACACTTTAACAAGAGATTTGAGTGAATAGAATAAGCTAGAAAGACTACACCTGCTGCACCCTTTTTCGAAATGATTCAATAAGTCAAGTCTTTGACATCTTCCTTTATAAGACTATAAATTCTAAAGTTAATATAATTTACATTATTATTGTACGTAAATATAACAAATATTAAATTATAACGGTTTGAAACCTTTAAGATTTGCCTTCTGACACATCGCAGCAAAACAGAGAGACTCCATCTCCATGTTCCTCACACCTTTATTACACAGCTCTGAGAGAAAATCTAATTTTTCTTTCTCGGTGTAGTCACAAAAAGCGCCGTCTAGCCGAGCTTGACCTACGAATGAACTTTTAAAATTTGACTTTAAATTCTTATAAATATGCATTTGCAATTTGATCTTCAAAAACAAGGTTTTATTTAGTAGTGTACAAACTTGCGTTGTTGTCAATTCAAACGAATAAGTAAAACATTACTTATTTGTTGATAAGGGTTGATAGCACTCCGTACTTATCAACACTAGGCATACTATTTTTCATTTGGATTTGCTTATTTATATGATTATTTCTTGCAATAATAACTGTTAGTTGCTTTTATTAGATTATTTGCATTCAGCTAAAATAATATCTAAACATAGCCATTACCGATAATTTTACTCAAAGTAAAAGTTTTTGAACCAAAATGCAATATAAATCATTACCTTCATAGAAATCATTAGCGCACATAGTTATTCCAGTTACTACATTAAAATCATCGTCTGAATGAACGCACTCCAATAATTTCTGACTTAATTCTGAGCTCAGCTTGGCTGGACGCGATATCACTTTGCCAAGAATATTCTATAAGAAAATTGCGAAAAACTTGTAAGTAAAACAATTAGAGATTGGTGAATAGATTGATGGATCGCAATTGACATTAGATTTAAACATGAGGTAGAGACGCCAGATAATCTTATTGTGTTGCTACAGCGATAGGATTCCTATATAAAAATTGACATTTTAAAGATATTTCATTTTTTATATATAAGCATGCAACACACACATCACTTCCTTATATATAATAATAATCGCTAACGACATGTTCTGTGTGACAACTGAATGGTTTACAATGACTAGAAATAATTTGTCAAAAATATTGTTATCGCTCAGTTTGACACGAGTGTGATTAATTAGTAATTTGACGAAATTTTCATTGAAATTATCTTGAAATTGTATCATTCAGTAAAAAGTTGGCACAGCTATGGCACAATACAAACCAGATCAAATTGAGGTCTGAGCAAAGTATCCACAACTTTTTCAGTTACGACCACTGTCCCTGGTTTAACTCCTAGTAACAACAAATATTTAAAAAGTTACAATTGACATTTCAGTACATTTCAGCAGTGATTGTATTAAAATTCACACATTTGTTGATTCTTTAATTACAATTACAATTTTATATTTCTTTAACACCGCAATATGAAAATCTAGATTATAAAAAAATGAATGACATTTTATAATAAAATTTATTGTTATAATACATTGCAACAGACTTAGCAAGCTTGCATTATTTCGATCTAGATTTTTAAACAATTAAATATTAATCGAAAGGCATGAAATAGATTTTTTCTGCCGTAAATCATCGATTTACTCTCATAAAGCGAGCAAGATCTGAATGCCATTATTTCATATACATATCTTAGCGACAAAACAATATGTAAAAAATACAACTGAACATGTGTATTTAATATGACAATTAAGAATGAATAACATTGCGCTGAGAAAACTCGATTAATCAATAAATTGATGTATTTTATTTTTAGCATAGTCGCCAATCGACAGAATAATGTCAATACGTAATTGATTATGAAACTCCAATGCAAAAAACTCGCTTACTCAAAGGTCCTATCTCGCAATTAGAACACAGATGTGTAAGATTCCAGTCCTGATGATTGAAATGTTATAACAAGCTACTAGAGAAATTTATAAAAGTCTTTTCAAAAAATCTTTCTGTCTTTTTTAAATTTGATTTTAAAGGTGATTTTATTACGATGGAAAACCAGTTAAATGAGCGTTTTATTATACATAATAATATATACAGTGCATATATTTTAACTCTTAAGTTGGTAACCACAGAACTTTACGGTATTAAATTAATATTATTTTTGGTTTTATTAAATTATTGTGTAGCAGTTGCGATGCGTCTTCATTATAAAAAACTATAAATGACATTTAGATTAAATTCTATTACAACAATATGAATTCGATTCAAATTATGTAATTCGATATTTAGAATTTTTTTAATAATTTGTCATGTTTTCTTGAGGTTACCTACATGCAAACGTTTAAATCCTACTGATATTCAATAGTAATAGAAAACGAATGTCAAAAATGATGATAAATTATCAAATTGTTCACATTCACCTAATCCACCGCTGGTCCCTAGTCGAAAACAAGAAACATTCGTTGTTCGCGCGTAGTAGAGAACTTTGATGACTTCGTTCATGACGACTGAAAACGAACTCATACCAATTCCATGCTATGAAGACACATGAGTAAAATAATTTATCTTTTATTCACATAAAGTGTAGAAACAACAATATAAGAAACAAATAAGAAAAGAAAAAATAAAAATGAAGATATTATTAAAAATATTAATCAATTCAATTTTATTTATTAATCGATTATATACAATATTATGCTTTATATAAAAAATACGTTTTAGAATTCCCCCCCCCCCCCGACCCTTCTGAAAAACACTAATCAACCACAATGAAAGATTTTCTCCATATAATCAATTTACATTACTTTTTATATCACTTCAAGATTATATAGCTGCCGAAATAATGGCTTTTTTAAAGAGTGAAACGAGTCACCCTAAACATTATAACAAAAAACTCGATTCAAAAGACATTTCACACACAAATCCATTTTATTGTTTGCAATCGTCAAGTTGAATTTCAATCAGATATTATTTATCCAGAATAATTTGAATTGTTGCAAAGTGAAGCTTTAAAATGAAATATTTGTAAAATAACTTGAACTAACTAGGAGATGCTTAAATAAATATTTGTGTCGTCAATACTGCTAGGTTTAATGGATAGTGCAAAGGTTCACAAATCGTCCTAGATTCTAACAGTTATTTATATACACTCTCTATTCTATCCTAAATTAATGTCAATGATAAAGTTGTTAAAGCTTTAAAAAATTCAAAATATTTCATTAATTTCTTAGATCAAGAGGCAAACATTATTTAATTATTTTATAAACTCTATATCGTAAATATATACGTATTTGCTAGGCAAACCCCGATCATATAATATATCAATAATCATGATTAAAGATAGGCTTACTGATTGCTTAGAATAATTTAACTTGAAGCTGCGCAAACTCAATGTGTCGCAGTTTCAATAAAATCGCGGACATCAATTATAGATTGGTGTTTATTTTATTCAGGCGCAGTTTTTGATTTTTGCAGAAAAGCGTAAGAATAATACTGGATGCCTGATATAATGTCGGATTATTCTAATCTGAACTAGAATTGATAATTTTAGACCGCGTATCAGGAGATATTAAACATTTGGACATTTCAAAAATTTGTAAAGAAATATATTTCGAGGTTATTATTTATTGCTATAAATAACTATGACTTTGTAATTTATTGCGTATTGTTCTTTGCATCTGCGATAGTAAATATATTACTACTCGAATCTATAGTTAAGTTGCTCTTTTTATTTATTAATATTGTATTTTCTGCAACTCTTAGAGACGTGTTGCGCGATTCGTGCGCGATTCGTTGCGTTTCATTTATTTGATGTATGTTTATTTCTGTCTTTGAGACGAATAAAATATTTATAGAAATCATTCGCGTATATTCGAATTAAAGTATATCTAAATGATACGCACGCTGACAAATAAGACGGGTCCAACTTTATACATGCAGTATCTGTCAGTAGCTTTACATATGTTGACTAGTTCTTGACCGACAGGAAGATCAAAATGAAGTTCATTGACAATATACTGAGCTAAAGATTCCATTCGTCTGCCACTACCACCGACACAGACAAACTGAAAGCAGAACATTGTATTTCTGATATTTTTATATATTTACTATATATCTTAGAAATATAGTAAATATATAAAAATATATTACTATATTACTATATTTCTATAAAATATATTACTATATTTCTTAGAAATATAGTAATTAACAGCCATCTGAATTAAAGAAATTATCGTAATAAATACATTTTGATCACTTAAAAGATGTTAAAATGCTTAAGTTGGTTTGTCCTCACTGTTTGGGTGGAGCATGTGTGGTTTTTCCTGATACTGAGGGACGTCTGCGACATCCTCCCTCGACGGCTAAGCAGGCGTTAAACTTTTATTGATTTTTTATTGGTTGATATGAGTAACAAGTGGGCATACCCTTTATCGAGACAGTTTAATATTTCTGTTCTCTCAAAAATCATCTGCAGTGCCCTATCCAATTGTCAAACATTTTAAGTAAGTATTTCTAAAGTTAGTTAATATTGTAAGACGTAACCTTAACATCGCCGAACATTGCGTGTAGATCATGCGTTTTATTTCCCAGGGCCAAATGAAACATTACATCTTCCTCCAGTGATTGTAGGTTAGGATTGCAATGGTTCATTTTTCTGCGTTGACATTTAAAACCGCAAACAAAAACAATCATGTAATTTTTCTACCCCAGCAGTGACTTTGAATACGGGTCTATGATCTAAAATTTGGACTACTGTCTCAGGGGCCTGTGCTCCTCAATAATTTAGATATAAGGAACAAGTTTTTATGCCTAGATTTTCATATTAAACACACCGATACTAAATTGTCAAATTAAATGCTGCTACTAAATAACTGGAATATGACATAACAGTTACTAGTATAATGCCCATTTTAGGACGATTTTAATATAAAAAAAATTAAAATTAATAGCAATAATAAAAATATTTTGTCATCCTCCTCCTGGTTATCACAAGCGTTCCCACAGTCTGATTTTCTTTTTAGAATAAAGAATTTTTTGAAGGGGGGGGGGAAGGTTAGACAGGCTATAGTCATAAAAATAAATACATCCGCATGGGGTTAAATTTAAAACTGAAGGATTCTGGTTCGATAACGAAAATCCGTGCTTAAAAGATTGCACAGAGATATTCAAAACTTGTTTACAAAATTTAAATAATAATTTAAATATAAAGTAAAATTTTAAACTAACCCGGAGATGCATTCGTCATCGTCGCTCTCATTGTGACAGTTATGATTTTCTATTGGCATGACTGATCCTGACTTTAAATATACTGACACTCACTATAAATTCTTCTTAATAAGAAACTAACTAATAACACTTCACGAAGAAGTTATAACGTAAAAATTTAAGTTGTATTTAGATTTTAAGATGATAACTTTACATTGTGTATTTGTGTTATATCAGTGTGATTTAAATTTGTTTTAATTTAGCAGTTTTATTGTTAAAGAGCGACTGTTATAATCAACTAAAGCGCAATCTGTTCGCCTATAATGATTCGAAGACGTTAAAATTGTTACTATGTGATTTACATTGATTAAGTCCTAAATTCTATTCTAGAATAATATTCTAAATACTATACTGCCTACATTTCAAGGGACCAAATTTCAACGTTTCAATGTCTAAAGTTCATTGAAAATAAAGCTGAATAAGGCTTCACTAGATCAAAATAAAATCGAAATTTGTAAGAAATTCTCAAAGCTGTGAAGATATTGAGCACAGGGTCGATGTGCGTTTCTTTGGTGTGAAAAATCACAACAATAAGCAGATCGTTGACATCAATCTTCGTCATTATTGACATTTATTGTGTTAACATTCAGTCAAATGATTTCAACGGATGAAGTGCGTGAAATAAAAATGTGTAAAAGAGTGTAATTTGTTACGTTTAATGATTTATTTACTCAGAAATTTGTTATATCTGTAAATAATTTATTTTGCTAATTTTTTTGAACAAAACCAAAGACGTTTAGTCTTAGACTGTAATTTTAATACACTGTATACTGTATACCATGACTGTTCAAAAGATCTTTTGTTCTCTGCCCCCCACTTCCTCTCCCCCCCCCCCCAGTTTTTTTAGGATTCATCGTTATGAATTAAAGTCTATTTCAAAAGCAGTTACATAATAACTATATATTAATTTCAGACACAAAGGACAATTATATAAAATGATATCAGTGACACAAAAATTATTGTCATATTGTGTGTCATTGCTACAGAATCATCATAAATTAAAACATTAATTGTCACAAAATCGCTTTAAAAACGCATCTTTTAATATAATTAAATAATAGCATTTGAGAAAGGGCTGCAGATTATGAAAATTAATACAAAAAACAAACATATCTTGCAAAACTTATTGTCAAGTTAGAAAAATGTCTGTTACAATTATGCCTAGTAAAACTATTAACAAAAACAGAAATCTTGTTAACGGTCAAATTTATTTCTTTGCCACTCTATCATTAAAGCGATTAATCATTTAGTATGCATTCCTACGTAATAACTGTAGTGAATTTTCTTTGCTTTTACTATCAAAGCTTAAACTGACTGCATATATGCTGTGTATTAAACTCCTAAGCCAAAAGAGAAATTCGAAATTAAATCACGAATTATTATCCACTATCTCTATATTACTTGATCGTCCTCATTATCCATAAATCTAACCGACTTGCGACTACCTTGCGACGCCGACCTAATCATGCACCTCCCGTCAGTCAACGGGTGATTACGCTGAATGTCCATCGGCGGAGGGATATCCCCGAGCGCTATCAAAGGCTTCCCCGCCGCGTGGTCGCACAGAGCCCCGTTGGTACTAAACGTCCGCGGCACTCTGCACACCGGCTTGCTCGCCGTCGTCGCGGGTATCTTCACCCCGAACGTTGTCGTGCGTTCGAACTGCGACGCGATAGGTCGTCGTCGCGAAAACGCCGCCGCGTAGTCGCCGTTGAGTGCAGAAACAGGAGTTGCCTGATTCCATAAATGTGGCAACTGCTGAGGACGGACGGCTGGATGGGGATCCTTAGGGTGCAGGGGAGATGGAGGCGGTGGGAATTCTTCCGTCGTTGGGGAATCGAGGACTTGGGATCTCCGGGGCCAAGTTAAATTTGGTTTATACAAATATGCAGAGTTATAGTATCTGTAAGGAGTTCGGATGCCATTTGAGTCAGTTTTGTCTTCCCTGACTGTTGAGCCGCAGCTGGTCATGCTCGTAGTCATCTCAGTACAGACGCTATCGGAGTCTCGCTCACAGGTCACGTGCCAGCGATGACGCGCTGAGTAGTTCACCGGTTCGGAATCAAGGGTTAGGATTATGTCAGATACTTCTGACATTGATGTCATAGGGGCATTGTCCATTTGAAGATCATGCTCATCGTCGATCTTTTCGTTTGGCTTTTTCGGGGATTGTACAGGTTTGCTTTTCTTTTTAGACATCTTTCTAGAGATAAAATTATGACAAAAGACAAAGATGCAAATTATAAAAACGATTAAAATCAACGCGGCAGATCCTATGATGGCAGATATTATGATGATTGATAAATTCTTTGAACGCTCTCCATGCGCAGTCAAAGAATCTGGATCTCGTATAATGTCATCTATGATTATCTTTAGAGTTGCGTTTGTAGATATATGCGAACGACCCGCATATGAAATTGTAACATCTAACCAGTAGAATGTTGAATTACTGTGATTCATCGTGTTTTTTAGAATAACTTCACCGGTTTGAGGAATAATATCAAAATAATCATTAGAACCAAGAAGACTGTATGCTAACTCTGCGTTTCTATCACCATCACGTTTGCGTGCCTTCACGCGGCAGATTGTTTGACCAGCGTTCAGACGAGTCCTTGATACCAAAACCGTGTAGTTGTGTAGCGAAGGGAACTCAATGACAGGACCTTTGCTGTTGGTTCCCGTTACGTAAATCAACACTGAAACGCTATCGATCCATTTAGCAATACCGGCTGTGTAAGATCGTACAATGAGTTTATAAGCTTCTTTGGAAAATTCACTGAGATAGCAGTTAGTAGTTAATACACCGGAGTCCAATCCAATCAAGAAGCATTCGTTGTCAGTCTTTGGATCAATGTCATACCAGGTTTGATTAAGAGGCCACTGATCCAGATCAATAGCTCTAACTCGGCCTATTTCAGTCTTGGGAGGGACGTTTCCGCTAATAGTGAAGGAATAACTGGAGTATGTAAACTGAGGAACATTGTCATCAACATCTAGTATACGAACTCTGACTAGACATTGATTACTAGCTCCATCAGTTGGGGAAGTTAAATCCTCTTTACGAGATGTCGCCACTGGATTTAATCCCAAGAAACTTTTACCGGATCTTTCATGCGATCGATGTCTCATAGGTCTGCCGTCAGTTAGTGTTGCTGAACGTGCCTCGCGATTGTGTATCCCGCGATCTTTTGATGGCAATTTTCGCGTAAACAATCGGCTTGATTCTTTCTCCAATAATCCACTTCTTGAGCTCCATCTATCTGGAAGCGTTTCTACTACAACTTCAACACTAAATTCAATTACTTCGTTTACCTCCCGATCAAATTGCTGACTAGCAGTGATTGTCCCTAATTTCGCATCAATATGAAATCGATTCTCGTTATTCTTTATTCTATATAGCAATACCGCACCATTCTTTACAGTTGCTGATAAACTTAGAACATGAGCTCCCAATTCATTATTCTCTCTAATCGTGCCCTCGTACACTGACTGTGTAAATACTGGTAAACTATCTAACAGATCAACTATTTCAACGCTGATGTTTACTGTAGATATCAAAGGTGGTTCCCCGTTATCTCTACAAGTAAGCATTACCTCTGAAAATGTTTGATGTTCTATGTAGAAAGTTCTCGCAGTAAATATCCAGTAATCATAATCATCAGTTTTATTAAGCGTAAAGTCATCGGAGATCATATGACATTCAAATTTTCCCAAATCTTCTTCATCGGGATCAGATACTGCAACGTATGCCACAGGCATGCCTTTTGGGGAACCATTTACAACTTCTGCTTGCCCTCGGTTACTCAGAGCATCAACGGTAATGACAGGAGCGTTATCGTTGATATCAAGAACATTAATAGTAATTCCAACTACTGAAGAAAGTGGATTTGCTCCACGATCAGTCGCCACTACCATCAGATAGTAAAGTGCTTTCTGCTCGTGGTCTAAAGACTGTAGTAAAGTAATAGCACCCGTGATAGGATCTAAAGAAAAGACATTAGGATGATTTACAACGGTTCTATCACTGAATGTATAGCGTATATCCCCATTTTCTCCTTTGTCTTGATCTGTCGCTTTTACAGTCAGCAATTTAAATCCAATAGGGATGTCTTCACGTACAGTTATGTTATACGCTGACTCTACAAACTTTGGACTGTGATCGTTAACATCAGTAACTGTCAAGTCAATAGTGAGTGTCCCGGTCAGCTGTGGTTTTCCCCCATCGATAGCAATCACGTTCATTAAGTACTTGTCGCGGACCTCACGATCTAAAGTTTTGAAAAGAATCAGCTTCAATTCAGGAGATCCAGAGCTGTTTCTAACGTCGAGCTTAAAAAAATCACTTGAATCGGTTATCAGTTTGTATTGCATAATTCCATATTCAGGGCTGTCAATATCGGTCGCAAGGGGGACTTGTAACAGTTCCCCTGGTGTCTGTGATTCAGTTAGATCCACACGAAGTGTTGATGGCTGAAACATAGGATAATTATCATTGATATCAATTAGATTAACCTCAATCTTGATAACTTGAAAGTAAGGCTTCTGAACTGCTACGTTTAGCGATAGAACACAATCTTTCTGACGATTACATAATGTGTCACGGTCAAGCGATACAGCTGTTACTATTCTTCCTAATTCTGTCTCAATTTTAAATAATGCAAGTCCAGTTTGGTCTAATTGATCGAGGATGACATAGCGAAGTTGGGACCAGATTTCCTTCGAGTAATTGAGACGGAGACCGGCGTCTTGAGCTAAGTCGGCGACGACGACGGTCCCTGGAGGCCGAGCCTCGACGAGATCGTATCGAAGAGGATCATCAGGGGCGGCTTGGATCCCTTTGAAGTTACCGGAGTGAGTCAGGTAGGCGATAAAGATGATAAAATAAAAGAACATTTTCACGAGTGAAATATAATTTTTCTTGTAACACAACAGTGTTTTGCTATTTTAATTTGTATAGTCTCATCGCATTATAGAAATTGATGTTGATTACCTTAATATATTTGTACTGTACTGAAATATCAATTAAATAATTAATCTTCAAATGACATTTAAAATATAAAATAATATTTGAACGCTTATGGTATGACTTTACAATAGATAAAACTGCAAAGTTAGCGAGTTTAAAAATTAAATGTCAAATTAAACCTAATGTCAAATTTAAATGTTTTGACGTTGTGATATGCATAGATCTAATTAAAATTTATCGTACTAACCAGAATATAGCTACTTTTAAATCTATATCATTCTCTAAACTATTACATTTGTCCTACTAGATTCGTAATAACAATAATTATAATTGAACTAAAGGGTTAATGTCTCTAACTATGCGAATGATAATCAAATAAAGCGGCTAGCAAGCGGCTACTGTATCTGACGTCGATTACACAATGATGATATTGCAGAATGCTCTTATTTAGCATCAATGAAGTTGTCGAAGCACTATGAGGATTCTCGAGTGTTTGCACTCTGATAGTCTCGGGAAGGGGAGACCGCCGTAGTCAAACCAACTGTTGTATACGAGAGCCCAAGTCAGAGCAGCTGTAACCGCCGCTCTAGTAAAAGATAATGTTAAGTTAAACTGATGTTAAATTTAAATATTTCTATCTAGAACGTGCACAAAAAGTAATATTCTATATGATGCCAGAATATCAAATATTACTGTAGTTAAACAGATTTTTTTTAGGGAGAGAATTAAAGAACGGCATGAAGTATAAATATACCAACTATCAGTTTGAAATGATAAAATATAAGGTTACTATTCGATATAGGCCCATACTGTATGTTGGCCTATAGTATGTATATCGTATAAATTTAAAAAACATAGTAGCCTATATGCCTCATATAAATAGGATATTACAAATTGGTGACAATTCAAATTTAAATTTTAGTGCTGAGTGCTAATATTCATCAATACCAGTCAAATAAATCTTCGCAAATAATTTGAAAGATTATCGTTCATTTAGATATTAATTAATTGATATTAAATAATTTTGATTAGGCTCTGATCAATTATAATAATTCTACTATTTCAGTATCGTTTTTTAGTCTACTTAGTAATCGTATTAAAATATTTAATAAACCAGGCCCTACAATATTTCCAAAATTAGTTAAGTTAGACATGCAACACAAGCCCATCAAAAAATCTAAATAGTACCTATATCCCAAACTCCACTAATATTAAGATTTTATAGAAGTCAATGCTTTGCAAAATATTCGATTACGTATGAAAACCATCTCGAAGGAGTATCATTATTTTGTAACAAATTCTCCGAAAACAGTTACATTTGCTGGTGTCCTGAATACCACTTCCTTCCCCAGGGTCCACTCAGTTTTTACGCCCAAAAGCACACACCCCCAAAGGCTTAATGCAATTAACGCCTAGTAGATGCTCGACAACATTACCAACTAAGCATCAATATAAAAGTACCACTCGAGTATTATTCAGTCTCTGTTGAGAACTAGGTAAATATTCGAACGAGTCCCAAATAATCGTCTCTCGTTAAAGCACTTGTATTCAGTGACAGCGTAATATTTGTCAAATTGCAGGAACAGAGATAATAAAGAAGCTGTAGAAAAAACTGAAATTTAAATTTTAGCTAAATAGATTATCGTACTATAGATTTTTAAAGTAGAAATCAAGCCGGGTCATTCTGAAATAATAATAGGCTACCTTGCTCTAGATGCTAGAATATAACCTGTAGAGAAATAGTTGGAAAATTTAGTGTCGTCCGCTTGAATATTTCGATACATTTTAAGAATATAGCAAAATTGCAGGGCTATAATATATCATTGCTTTGATAAATTAGAAATGTTTAAAAATGAGACAAGTTGCTTATAATTTTAACTACAGGGTTAACCCTCCCAACTTAGTAACATAGCTGTCACCGTACTCTACCGCAAATGCTCCCTTCCTATCACTCATCTTATTCCTAATATTTGCTTGTGGATTCTCAAAATCTAGGCATTGATGTGTAGTTAACGACTCGTTTTAAAGCGACGCAGACGCCAACTTCCAACATTTGTCTGTCGGTCAGGCTTAGTTCGAACCACTAGATTTATAGTTGAGAAGTGGTGCTGCGTAAACAATGAACCTCTTCACTTTCAGCTGCTCTTCGCGTGTGGATGCGTGGATGGATAGTGGATACCTAATATTGTGCAGGACCTGGTAACCCTTAAATTCGCGATATGATGATAACTATCTAGTTGAATGGTAATTAATGATTATAGTCTATCTACTGGGTAATATTAATATGATGCAAAGTCGCATCAAAATGAACAATAATAATACAAAAACGCCGGGAATATGTTCAGTGCAAAGTTAATACATATAACAGTTTTAATTTTTAATTGATATGTAATGAGAAAAACAAGAAATTAATGCAACAGTGTCCAAAAAACATTTAAAGTGGATGGTTCATTTGTTTCTTAAATTGCTAATAAACGCGAGTGTCAGTAATAATCCTTAAATACAACTTTCAACATAATACACTAAATGCAAAATTCTACATCATTGTGCATTCTGCACCATGTTATTTTAGTAAGAAAATATATATGTGCAGAAAATTTTAGCTAACTATTCATCAGACAATTAACATTTATCACCTTAAGTAAGTTAAAATATTGTCAAGAAATAATGAAACAGCCTACAATTATGAATTGTAAAGATTACAATTCATATAATTTATGAATTGTATGAACTGTAATAAAATTGCAATAAATATAAGATTTAAAAATTCATGTTTTAAATTTACTGCTGCCAATAAACTTACAAAAAACTTAAACATTAAAATACAACCAGTTTACTAGAATAATAGTCTCTTTTAACTATTTATTTATTTTAACTTCAAGTCACATCAGCATAGAGAAAGCAGTCTTACACAGACTTTCTGCTAAATGAATAAAATAATCAACAAAAATAAGCCAAAGCATTACAGTAAAATGAAATAACCTTCAGCTGAAAAAACGTTCAATTAAACAAAGCAAAAATTGCAAAACTATGCAGCAATATAAAGCCCAGCAGTGCCAATAACCTGAATATAAATTCCATCAACAGAAATAAAAATCAGATCGTATATCGTACCATAAAGTTTACATTTTATAAATTTAGATATTAGAAATTGAACTAAAATTAACTAATGGGAGTTAAAAATCATCTTTATTGTAACCATCTCATAAATGGTCTTAGTAGATTTTACATTCCAATGTTAATTATACTTTTTTTCGTATTTTCTGTAACTCCCAACCAACGCAGACTAGAGTTAAAACGACATCGTAAAATAAAAGTCTCTTAACCTTAAAAAACCATTTGGAAATCAGAATGACATAAGATAAAATTCCATTATCTGCAGTAAAGCTTAATAAGTCGATAATGCACCGAAAAAAATTTATTATCAGTAAAAAGACTGCGTATTTACAAAGATGAAGAAAAGAGGCGGAGCAAATTCTATAGTAGGCGGGGCAAGAGAGAGATGAGAAGGGGCTAATGCTAGAGTAGGAGGAGCTAGGTAACGCTGTCACAGCTTCCTCTTGTTTTCCAGAATAGAACAGTCCTGTCGCTAGAAACAGAAAAATCACAACGTGAATAGAAATAGTTTCATTTTTGTATATTTCTATGAAAGTAAATGTTTATATTATTATTCAAATAATTCTTGAATTTTGAAGATTTAAAATTATAGAGTTAAGCAATACAATGATAAAATGCATTTGATTCTCCAATTATATCATCACATAATATGTAATGAAATAATTCTAAAAAAAACTGCAATGCATAGAATGTCAAAATATTTATTAAATTTTTAACCTCCAGAAAAACATAACACTAGGCACAATGCGCCTAAATGAGAAACTTTTACTAAAAATGTGTAGATTTTTCATGAAATAACAATAACATCCTACAAGTATGATTGAATAAATATAGCAACAGAACGCAGTGCAAAGAAACAAAAACACGGCACAACTAAAACAGCTACATGACCGTGCAAAAAATGCATGAAACAGTAAGTTATAAGATTGATGATCATTGTGAAACTCTTCATAACTAATTAATTACTGCGTAGAAATATTCTGGATATCTCATTGTATAAGATATCAAAATGTTTCGTAGGAAACAACGGAACAAATCAAAGCAGTATAAATTTCAATCAATCAGCAACAATGAAAATAAAACCATGCAAAACAAGCAGAATTCATCTGCTATTTAAATCAAACTTTTACAAATAAATAAATGCAATAGAATTCCGCGTTTAAACTAACTAGTTTTTCACTAACTAGCTAGTGAGATTAACTAGTTTTTACCTAACAATTAGATTTACATTCAACACATCAAGCTGACAAACACACAAGGAGTATGTAACAACAAAAACTCAACCAACAACTTGAACAACATGAATTGAGGATCACACAATACTAACACAAACAATTTAGACATCAAGAATATTTAGAGAATTCAGGAAACTGTTCCTCTATTCCTTCACAGTCAGGCCACCAGAACTTCACTTCAGGTTCACTAGCAAGGAGGATATTATTAAATTACCACAAAAAGATATGAGCTAAGTATAAAGAAGTGATACTCTAAATAGTATAATAGATCGTCATATGGACAGCACTTATAATATTTATAATAGTGAATTTACACATTAAGCATCTCAAACCTTAATTTTAACTTACTAATTAACCTTACAGGCTTTTAATTAGTATACTAATTAATCAAACAAACTTTTAATTAGCCTAATAATTAACCAATGTTTTATTAAATAGCTTTCTAATTTACCCTAGAGGCTTTTAATTAGTATACTAATTCACCAGACTTTTAATTAGCCCACTAATTAACCATATGGACTCTTAATTAGCTTACTAATTAACCAAACAGACTTTGAATTAGCCTATTAAATAACTCGTTTAGACCATAATTAGCATAATAATTATTAGCTCAATGAACTTACTTTGAGGCACTAAAGATAAGACTAGAATTGGCGCAAATTGAATTGATTTGACTCGTATGCGCCTGTATCTCCCCCACCAGACTACAGTTGTCTATGTGCCAAACTTTTAGCATACCTCCTCGACAGCCACTCAATAAACAGTTTGTGTTTGGCATGAACGCGAGGCCACAGATCCAATCCTTGTGGGCATTATTGATCGACTGAAAAAAGGCAAAATATCAAGCAACCTGATTATGATTTTACAGTCAGTGAAAAATAAAGAGAAAGAAATAACCGCAGTAAAATGAATGAAAATCGTATTACAAATTTTGTTTATATTAGTATGGATAAATCAACGTATAAATAAATATATAAATGTATTTAATATAATTAAATTTACAGCATATGTTCCATTGTGCTGCACACATTGTTCTATTTACAACATAAGTTCTATTGTGCTGCACACATTGTTCTATTGTTCTATTTACAGCACAGGTTCACAGGTACATGGAGTTACATCTTCTTGCTAGAATCCAGAAACTAACTTTTCTCATATATTGAGAAACGAAAAAAAGATAAATATCTTAATCTAAACAGCTAAACTCATTTTAACGATATTGCCCAACACATTCGCAAATTAAAGTATATTTTATTACATACTTAGAATGTTGAATTAACGTTAGTTAATATTAATAGAACCAATGCTGGACATCACAGAGCCACTTACATGTTTGAGCTGCTGATCAGAGAGATCCCATTTCTTAATACAAGCGTCCCTCGATCCACTGAACAAGAGGTCCCCCATCAGACAAAGACTTTGTACCCCGTCGTAGTGGGGGGGCTCTAAGTTATACTTGGGGCAAAGTACCCCGACTGAATCCTCGTCTACTTCAAATACCTTCATATTAAAAATATTTATGAATAATACTTATTTCACTTTGTGACTGAAAAAAAGAGTAAAATATAGTTGTAAGATTAAGCACCTTGCTACAAGTGACACTAGTATGGTTACTTCTAGAAAGGGGCTTAATCTAATTTAACCTAATAAGCTTAGCTTAATTTAGTGATACCAATAAACTTTTAAGCTGATAACAATAAATAAACTGGAAGATATGTTAAAAAAGGTCAAAATTTCTTAAAAATAAAGAATACGAAATGAAAATGATGGTTAACCTTAATATAATGATCTTTAGATCCAGTTACAACGCAAATACTGCCGTCAGCTGTATCAGTATCATCAATGGCTAAGGCCATCACAGCCGCCTGGTGCCCTCCAGATAATTTACCAACCGACTTAAACCTGTAAAAATTAATCTTTGCAAATCATCTCATAATAACATCTTGGAAAATGGACCAGTTTAAAACACGCCTGAGACTGATATAGCAAAGCAAGAGCTAAAATGTGCAAAAGTGTTATAAAAAAGAAAGGGCATTTAGTAAATATACAAAATGTTCACTCATCAGCTGTTTTCTGCACATCCAGCTCACAAATTGACTTCATTCGGAGCCGGTTAATTTGAATTAGACAATTAGGAGCAGACAATACAGAAGAATTAAATATTCTAAATTTTTATTAAGCTTAATTTTAGGGGTTAACCAAATTGTCCGCTTCAAATTGTCCACTTTATATTGTCCTGCTCTTAATTGTCTTGAAACCAGTAAGATATATGGACAAAGCATTAGACAACACCAACTTACGTCTTGAGATCCCAAATGCGCACGGTATTTCCTGCCGCTGAGTAAAGCACAGTACCGAGAGAGTTGATAGCGATATCTGTGATGTTAGATTCACCGGCGGGACACGTCGCTTGTCTGGGTGCGGTGTTGCAAACAGGTGCACCATCGTTCGTTAAACCGGACGATCTAAACGAAAACATCAATTCATAAAAATAGTAACAAATGAATCATAAGAAGGATTAGGTTATACATTCTGTCAAACTGAATTTTTATTCGTCGGACGATCCTTATTTCCATCGACTTAGCTTCAGCAAAATGTTTGAACTGAAAGTTTTCACAAACATTCTTGGTAGATAGTTTTTAGCTAAAATTAAACAACTAACGCTAAAGAAACAGTTATTACTACAATCAGAAAATAGATAAAGTAAATTAATGAAATAAATGAAATGAAGACACTCACGTTAAAGTTTTGATGCAGATGTTTCCTTGCCGAGGGTCCCAGATCTTAATGAGATAAGTAGAGACAGTGTAGACTAGACTCGTCTCTTCACAAAACTTTACGCTTACCACGTTATTCTGGTGAGAGTCTAGGGTTAGGATCTCTTCACCGCTTTGAAGGTCCCAGATCTTAGCAGTGCGATCTATGAAATTAGCATTTTACATTTTAAATCTTACTTCATTTATAATATTAGCACCTAACATAGTGTTAATATATCAAATCACTAAAGCCAAATATTTGATTATATTCATTTATATTAACATCGCTGAGCTATGTTAATAATAACGTATATTGACATCTTGTACCAGTATTTTAAAATCAATTATATCTTACTTCATAACACATACACACATCGTAAATATTTCTCTTTCTAATATCCTAGACTTTCTACATTTCTACTTACAACAGTACAGTTTATTAAGTCAGGGATTGCAGTTAGGACGTCTGACTTGCAAGTCTAAGCGCTGATCCATTGTGCAATTAAATCCTTGTTATTATATATATATATAGAGACAATTGTTTTGTCAACTTTATTTATGATAAATTTTATTTTATTTGTTTAAAACTTTTACTGTTTACTGTTTAATATATGAACTTTTTTCCTGATATAACCTGCGGTTGACGCGTTATATTAAACGATTGAATTGATTGACTTGTTTTCTCACAAAATAAGACTTTAATTATTATTTTTTTTATAAAATGTGAGCAATTTTTAGATTGCTTTGGCCATTATATTTCCAT
The DNA here is from genome assembly GCA_034700105.1 of Oconnorella tubifera. NCBI lineage: Eukaryota > Metazoa > Annelida > Clitellata > Enchytraeida > Enchytraeidae > Oconnorella > Oconnorella tubifera. Next base: position 24,758 of record JAQIXG010000721.1, read on the forward strand.
CGACTTAGCTTCAGCAAGATGTTTAAAATAGAAACAAAGTGTTTGATGTCATTAATAAATGACTATTTAAGCGTAACATTAAAATATCACTTAAAATATAAAAATAAAACGAACCTTTGCTGCTTGTAAAAAGCATACTATCAGTAGCAAACACTGAAAGAACTGCTTTAGAATGACCGACTGCAGAATAAGCGTGAATAAGCGGACAATTCATAAGAGGCTTATTAGGCGCTGCGTGAATTACTCCCCTATTAGAAATATAAAAACACTCCTATACAAGAAACTTGCACAACACTGAAATATAGTGCTACATATAAAACATAAAAATGTATAACTTACTCCGATGTAAATTCCCAAAATACTACGAAAATAAATTACTTAACAATATATAAAAGCTTGTTTTATTGCACTGAAATACGCAGAAGACAAGAATTAATACATGAATACAAGAATAAAATACAGTGCATAGAAAACCTCAAACATCAAAATATAACTACAGTACAGATATCAATAACAATTAACTTTTATCATTAACATTAACTTATAATATTAACACCTAACATAGTGTTAATATATCAAATCACTAAAGCCAAATATTTGATTATATTCATTTATATTAACATCGCTGAGCTATGTTAATAATAACGTATATTGACATCTTGTACCAGTATTTTAAAATCAATTATATCAAGATATTAATATAATTGACTTTAAATATCAATTATATTATTATCAATCAATAATTTATTGATATTATATCGAGATATAAACTATTTACCGGCTAGGATTAGGCGAGGAGGGTTGATTGCGACTGGTGAGACGAGAGAAAACGTTTCCCTGATGATCTCGTTGACTGCCACGTCTACTAAATGTGGGGGAGGTGGGAGGACTGTCTGTGGGATTAGCATCACTCCTGCATACATACAAAGCACACACTTCTCTAATCTTAATTTAATTCATCATCAAAGATTAGTGAACTACATAAACGATGTCATAGACATTTTGTGCTAAATATCAAAGCCTGTTAGAGAAGTTGATCAACAGGTCCAGGTTCGAATTCCAAAGAGCTCACTATGTTCTCTAAACTAGCTGCACTCTATAGTAAGACGCTTAAATTTACAGCTACGTCTTTGATATTGTACAATTCGGTAATCCAGATGTTAAAAGTAACCTTAACCTTAATCTTATAACTATTACAAAATGAATTTTGCGCTTTATAAAATAAGCCAACATAGAAACTTTTAAAATTTCATTTAGTAACAAATGAAATTATATAAATACACTATTTAATTACATTATTCGCTATTTGCTGCAAATAAAATTAAATAAATTAAAACGCGCCTCACACTTACACGACACTGAGTCGAGATCCGGATCCTGACGACACGGAACACGATAGAACTTTCCGTCTAAGTATAGGAGACGGATCAGGTGGGATAATCCCTGAAGAGACTGATTTACCCGAAGTAGAGGGGAGAGCCTTGCGTGTGGGTACGGGGGAGGGATTGGGGTCAGGTTTTATGCTAATACTGTCTGGGCTGTACACAAAAATCATTTAAAATAAATAAAAAAAATAATATTTTTGTTTATTTAATTTAAACTTACAAATGAGGTTACAACTACAGTTAAACTTAAGTATATTTTTAACTCGAAAATGGTTAAATATAGTTAACTTAGTGTAGTTTTATAGGGTTCAGGATGATTCGTCGAAGAACGATTCATCAACGGACTTTCATCAAGGATTATTAGTTAGATTTATGATTAGGTATAGGGTTAGGGTTAAGGTTAGGGTTAGGAGTTATAAGAATCATCTGTTATAAGAATAGTCCTTGACGAACAGTCCTTTGACAAATCGTCCTTTGACGAATCGTCCTAGAACCAAGTCGCTCACCGAGGTATATGACTTGAAGTGCCGTTTTGACGAGGTTTAAGCGGCACAGTTTTAGGCGGGGGCATTAAAGCCGCGTCACGACGGCTTGTTCTCGATAGCCACCCATCCATCTCGGGTATTGGTTCAAAGACGGGTAAATTAAGAGAAGGGACGTCCGGGGGCGCAGCACCCCCCGCAAATAAAAGCTCCTCAGCAGTGGCATGTTTGCGTCGGGCCTGTTTCATATAAAAATATATAAATTAGAAATGTTTATACACCAAAAATGTGGTAATAAGTTTACGATTAAAATTGCAGATTAAGCTAAAAAGTGTTATTTAAATTTGGAGTAATGGGTTAGAGTATTATACAAATAATGTCTCCGATGTAGCTGTCAATTTAAGCGTCTTACTAAAGGGTGCAGCAAATTTAGATAGTGACTGACCATTTATAGGAATCAAACCTGGACTTGTGTTTAAATTCATTGCTCTATCGCTGCATCATAAAAAGCTCCAGATGAAAATAAACTAATGCCTAGGGTATCATTTATTAAGGCATCCAAGACATCCAAGATGTAGCAATTAAATTAGCAAGTATGAAAATTTAAAACATCGACTGATTAACTGAAAATGAGGTGACTTTAACATATAATTTATAATATAATTTTATTATATGTAACTATTTTACAACATGCAGTAAGTTAAATACAACTTGAAAGTCGAAACTGAAATACTTCGAGAAAAATTCTCTCGCTAACCTTGTCTCGTTTAACTGCAGGTGGAAATGTCGCGCCACCGTTGACTGAAGATTCACCGTTATTCATCGAGTGACCATTGACGTGATTAGGTAACGTTGAACCACCGGGAGGGGAGGGAACGTGAGATTTTAACATCCTGAAAATGTATTCACGTGAAGTTAAAATATTACATAAAAAAATTAAATAAATTTGAGACACAACTTGAAATGAGACTTTCAATATATTGATATCTTAATTATAGCATTTAATTGCAATTTATGGAAAGATTAGAAAAATTAAAATACAAATTCTATTATTATTAATACAAAAATTATTAAAACTACAGTTTTTAATAAATTATACTAATACTGAGGATTATAAGAATTAAACATCTTTAATTATTTTTATCATTGTTACATCATACTAAGAGTAGTAGCGAGCATATTAAATTGGTTATAACAACAAAACTAAAGCACAAATAATGATACATCATAAAGAGAATCGCTAATGAGAATATTTAACTCGAGTGCATTAAACAGTTTTTATTTGGGAATGATGGGAAAGCGAGTACAAACAAAGCATGAATTCTTCCCAAATGGAAACTGATTAACCGTAAATGATGGTGATTGTAATTGATTAGATGTAAACGACTGACTGTAAATTGATTCGCTGTAAATAACTGAATGTAAAGTAAGTTTGCTAACCATAAAGATTGAAATAAGGCATATATAAAAAACAAAGTACTACATATTTTAATGCAATAACAAGTATAAAAATACTGACGCAGTCTCTAACAAATTAATTAACCCTAATATAGACGACTTAAAAACATTGCATTATCAAACACTGTTAAGGATATTTTAATTTCTAACAAAAATAGTCTTTATATTCTGTTACATAATAAAATATATTGCCTAAGTAAATGA
>JAQIXG010000722.1:0-28280 GCA_034700105.1 Oconnorella tubifera
AAAACTTATTTGAAGAATTTATTAGCTAATACAATATGAGGGATCTTCAGCTTTTATTTTCTTGTCAAAGTGATCAGCTATCTCTTATCGTCGCCACGATTGTGTAAGGAAATGATGTAATAATAATAATACTATTTTTGTCAGTTATGTAATCTTTTAATTAACATTTTAATGAGAGGTCACGATATTAGAATTCCACTTTCCGTTCAGTTCTGTAGATTATATGTTAATGCTCCATAATAGTTCACAGTTGCTTAAATAGAGTTACATAAACTCAATTTTAAAGAAATTTATCTCAAGATGTCACTACTTATTTATGATTCGTAAGCATTTTTGTGTTTTCTAAAGTGTTTTGTTTAATTGACTTAATCCAACAGCAAGCCAGAAATAAATATACTTTAAACGCTTTCGTTTCATCAATCACCACCCTTCATTTTACCGAGCACATGCGATGTCAAATCTTTATTGTTTCTCGAGTTTATAGCCGATAGATACCTAATAACATTATTCAACCGTATCACAGCCTCCTCATAAATGCATAATAAATTAGACATGTACATAAAGCCACATTATTCAGCATCAAACCACAGGAATAAAAAGCGATGAACTCATTAAGTGCTGAAATATATCATGATGAAATATTATAAATAATTTCTGAGTAATAATGCCAGCAGAGAAAAAATTTTTTTTTTTTCGGCTAAGTTAAAAATATATAGCATAAAACAATGGACACTTAGGCCACATCTAAATATTAATTCACAAAATAACAACGTATTTTATAATTATTAGTTGTTATATAAAATTATTGTACTAAATCTATTGTACTTCGACTTCTACGAATATACCTACAGCATAACCTATTTAATTGAAAAAATTGTTTTAATATTTTAATGCATGTTCTGAGACCTTTTAAGTTAAATTCTTATTATTCTCTACGGAAACGTTTGACTGTGCTACTTTTATTGCTTGCTTTAATAGTATTTTCATGTACTTTAAAATCTTAAGATCAAAACTGCTTATCGGACCAAAGGTAGCAATCAAAATGAAATAAAAGAAATATTTTGTAAAATGCGGCACAGAATTTCCATTACAATAAAACAATAAATTTTAAAACTTAGTTTAGAATGCTGCTATTCCATCGGCCAACATTACAATTTGTAAAAAGCACTTAATTAAGAGGACTCTTTGTTATATTAATACGTATAAATAGCATTGATATACGTAATTGATTAAACAAAAATATTTTAAATAATTACTTAAATTTATAGAACTTTATATGTATTCAATTGCTGAACATAAAACATTAAAAAATATAAAAAACTCTGCTATGCAATGTTTCCAAGTTTTTATGCTGATGTTGATCTCTCGCTGTATATTTATAATATCATGTAATTATCATGTATTTTATAAGCATGCGAAAAAACGTCTCGATCAACTACTTCAACAGTAAATACCGCAGAAATAACAAGGAAAATGTTTCTAGATATATTGAATACATTATTTAACCGGTTTCCATGCTACAGCATTGGGCCATTTCTCTACGTCTGCAATCTTGTAACTTCTGCCGCTTTTTTTCTTTCATGATTATCAAGTGAGCAATTCAATGCTGAAATGCGCATAACTGTAGCTTAAATAGACTGACATTCAACCATTTGATTACTTGAACGCAACCTTGCCATTTGATATTGCGAGATTACTCAATAATATGTGAATGCAATTATTGTAAAAATAGAAACAAAATTTGGCCTAAATTTTTCACTGAAATGCAGTTTCAGCATTGTAACATAACATAAACTAAACGCTAATCATTAAACACTTAGTTCTTTTAATGCCGAGCATAATATAATATTTCTTCATGATTAACGCAACAAGTACATGTAAAGCTTGAACTTACTGCCATTCCCGAAAAATAATTGGATCATATTAATATGATAACATTGATATGACACGATATTATATTATAATATCACATTAGTAGCAATACTATGTAAGATATACAATACAGAATTACGTTATATAATGCATGAATACTCAAGGTGACTAGAAATCGACAGAAAGTTTGCATATCAGTTTTGTAACTTGTAAAGTGAATGTCCTCCATCTAAAAACACATGCTTGTTATGATTTTCGTACTCTTGTTATTTCTGAAGTTCGTTGAAATTTCGTGCAACTCTTCCACTTGTCCCATGAAACTTGCTCAATGTTACCCAAGCATCACATAACTTATGCATCAAGAGTCATCCATCATTTAGACTCAATAGCTACTAATGTTGTTTTTTTCAAAATCTCTTACTTGATATATTATGCCAGAAGTTTTCGTTATCAGTGTTTTTAAGATTATTAAGAGCCTCGGATACGATATTAACAATCTGTTAAAAAATTTATTAAAATATTTATTTTTGGAAAATAGTTTATATGAAAGATTTCAAGAAATTAATTAAAGTTTTGCACGAATTAATGACAGTATTTTACTTTTAAAACTAGTCCGATCTTTATGAACAGTTTATACCACGGACATACTAACCTAAGCAAAGCATTCATGCAAGCATGCATAAACTACTGTAGTCTAGAGTTAGTTTAATTAAATCAGATTATTTTCAAAAAATTTATTAAGATATCACTTTTTTGCCCTAGAAAATTTAATTCCACAATTTCATAATTTAAGATTACATATTTGATTTGAATTGCATTAAATATATTTGTTTTTATACTCTTATGTCTATTTCGAAAGTAGTGAAATGTGACGAAATTTTAGTGTCTAATTTTATGGTTTCTTTATAATGAAACCATTAAATTAAACACCAAAATTTTGAAATTAAAATTTGTAGCGTGTAAACTATTTATTAATAAAAGAATTGATTTTTAATTTAGATGAATATGTATTATATTAATACCATTGTAAAATTTCTCCGCAGATATATATTGTAAAAACAATTGTATAATGTAAACACGATTATATAAAGAAAAATATTATTGTTTTCGTCAAATAGAAACTTGGATATAGGCTTTATATTCATAAGTTCATTTGACTTCAAACATTTTGTATTATTTAAAACAAAATAAGAGTAGACGTTTAGGGCTACTTTAAACAAATGTTTCGTTATTAATTATTGAACTAAACAAATAAATATTGATTAAATATTTAAAAATCTGTAAAATTTATATATGTGTAAAAATATAGAAAAATTTATTTGTTGATATCAATTTTAATATAATTTTCCAAGCCCAGAACTTCAGAATCAAATTAACTAAATATGTTATATTATAAATGAAACCTACATCAAAGTCATCGTCCTTTTTCACTGAACAATTTTACCAGCATTATTAAATACCCTTACTTGCGATTTCGCGAATTTTTGTTTTATATAAAGGATCTCGATAGCGGAATAATTTTACAGTAGATTTGTTGTCTGCATCAGCTTGCTCTGATGGATGGATATATCGCACGGTTAACCACAAATCAGCGCTCGGTAACTTATTGCTTTGTCAGACGCCGCCGTGTTAGGTCTTCCGTTATCTCGTTGTGTCTCATTTCTCAAACAGAGAGCAACAGAGAAAACAGAGTGCTATGGTTACAAAGGAAATGATGAATCCACGGTAATGGTTAAAACGATTATTTCCGTATTTCAATGAAAATTGTAATCGTCAAATACAAATGTTGGGAAAAAGAATAATTATTGCGTAATGAAGCTAAAAATAGTCAAGTTTTAATAGAAAATTCTAGTAACTTCAATTTTTTAACGAGTTTCATTGCAATTAATGAAGTGCTTCATTAATATTTATAGTCACGTTTAAAATAAAAAACGATAACATACAGCTGTGTTAAAATTCTTATTTATAAAGCCCAATTTTCAACGAACTCGAATATGACAATTTTAGAAGATATAAGGATCTGGATGTAATATATTATATTGCATGCATCGATAGAAAGCAAGAACTGTTTAAGTGTCTGCAGTCTCAGAATGTAAATTGGTGAAATACAATATGTCTATTCATAAATCATAACTGTTGCAAAGACGGTAATAATTCAACAAATGCCTTTACGACCTAAAAGTCAAGATGCTCATGTATTAAGAAATAAAAACGCAAATTTTATTACAGAGATATACATACTATACCTTAAAAAATATTTGCAAGTATTTTTGATAAACAAATGATAAAATTACTCCTTAATTTCTAATTTAATTTTTTTATAAATATTAACAAGTATTCAAATATTTAAGGAAGTCATTTTGAGAATTGTTTTATTTTATAATAGGAAATATTGTAATAAATACGTCGCATCATGTTTTTATGCGTATGCGTTCTTATTTACCACATGGATTTAATTACGAATTTAATGAATAATTAATCTGTCTCATAAAAATTGAATAACTTAAACAAAAGCAAAGTCTAATCATCATAACTAGGTTGCAAAAAGAATCGAGTTATTCGATGAATAAAAACTCGACTTACACTATTACTGCAGGAAGTCTTCTATTATAATAATAATAATAAAAAACTTTGATTATAGGAAATGTTCCATTATTATAATTGATCAAGCAGATTGTCAAGGCTATTATATGTATTATTTACAATCAACCTCGCAAGTCCTATAATAAAGGCAAAATAACTTATCTTATTAAGTTATTTTTTCACACTTTTGTTTTATTTACTGTTGTCGACCACTCCATTTATATATTCATTATACAATGATTTGTAATAAAACTTCGTTTTTCCATTTACCCTAGTAGCCAATGTTACACATAAAGCTATTTAATCGATTATAATCCGACGCTTCAAGTGGTGTCCAACCACAGATTGCAATTGGGGTTAGTTTTTGAGAGTAAATAATGAAATGCATATAACAGATTGAAGAACTATTATAGACAGATGATTAGTTGAAACGAAATTGTTTGGTAAACCGACTCCTGTTTTATTAGCAACATTTTATGTAGCATACTGCGTTTAATATTTACAACAAATCTACTCAATTGAAGAGTTCAATGTTTAATTTTGTACGCACAGATGGCAAATTTCAAATTATTCATCATCGAACTCTCAAAGGGCTGCATCGTGTTAATAATGCATGTGATACGAAGCGCCTGAGCGACAATAATAGCCAACATTTTACTAAGCTGTATATTTATCGCAATCGAGTAAATAATGCTGTAAATTTATTTGAAAACAGACGACAGAAGAATGGTTCAACAACAATAGATACAAGAGAAGTCATACTAATAAAATATATATTTTTATGCTATTTTATAATTGAACTGCAGCTGAATTAATTGATTCAAAATACTATTTTAAACATATAAATATTGTATAGATATTGTTCTATATAGGTATTGTTGAAGAAATATTAAACGTATACATTAAAACAAAGATATTGCAACATTTGGGGCTTCTCTGAAAATAGATAAAATATACGATTTACATATATACTAATTTGTACATTGCAACAATTAATTTAGTAAGCTTTCAGTAATTTATCTTTAGACAAACGAGAGTTTAACGATTGAACTCAATTGAATGAAAGTTTCCGAGATGAATGTGACTAGATGTTTATCTTTGAATAAAGTCTTGTTCTATTTTATGGGCAATGAAACAGAAAAATAAATTCGGTAAATTGGCGTGTAGTATCACTATATATAGCTTAAAATGTTCGTTTAATTAAGTGGACGATCCAAGGTTAGATAGATTTAATTATATAATACCCGCAACCGTAGTACAGATATCCGACTGCAATAACTAGCAGTAAAAAAGGATCAACATATTAAATAGTGTGCTGTAGATGTTTTGCCATTAGTTAGTAATTAGTTGTAGCCCTTTTTATGAAAATGATTTCTTGGGATTCCAATTCTTCAATAATTGTCATATACTAATTGCAATTGCTGCCAAATTATTGAGATACCAGACATACTGTATTTTAAATTACAAACTATCAGCAGTTATGTTCCATAATTCTTTCTAACAATTTTGTTTAGAATATTTTTAAAACATGACATAAAAACTTTTTTAAAACGCTCCAGAGATTGAATCCGATATTCTACAATAAATTTCTCTTTATAAAACCAGTTCGTCTCGATCATACACTTAAATTCATCTGGAAATAAAATAATATATTAAATTGTATTCACGCGTGCATGCGAAGCAGTTTGATTGCAAACTTTAACCTCATCAACTAAATTTTATCTTCTTCAGTGCAGACGGTCATCAGTTCTTGTCAGTATAAAATTGACTCGTCCACAGATTGAGAACTCGGTATAATAATATATCGCTTTTTAACGACCGAGCTTGAATGTTTCCAGTCCAAGCGATCTTTCTGGGAACTTCAGTGAATTTTTCTAGTGGACACTTGAGAGTGTTACATGATGAACTGATAGGGTATCACGTCTCGATTCTGTCACGATGATGCAAGTCATAACGATTTCTCGTGAGACCGTTAAAAAGTGTTCGCGTCACGATATGAAAGAGCATTGGATATAGTTCAAGAAAGTAACCGCAGAGTTTTCTAGTAAATCGCAGAAGTTAATGCAAAATTCGAAAAAATTCTCGTTAAAATTAAATATTGTTTAATGCAGTATATTATGCGTGACGGTTAAAAATAAAAATAAATACAATAAACAAACAGAGTCAACAAATACAAATTTAAGAATTAAATATAAATTAAATTAAGTAGACAATAATCTGGAAATTCAAGAATTTAGCTTATCGAGATAAAGAAAAATGTATTTTAAGCTTTAAAAATGTTACACATTATACAATAGATATATCTATACTGTATATCGAATAGTATACAATATAGACTGATTAACTATGCTCATTGCTCATGCGTTAATTAAGCAAGCTTAATGTTTTCATATTATTTTCACTTATTTTCAAGCAAAAGAATCTAAAATGTATACAGGGTGCGCCAAAAAAAATAAACCCCTAGCGACTTTGCGATAATTAAGACAAAAACAAATATTTTTTCTCTAAATTCTGTCAGTTTGTAGAGGAGGAAATCTGACATCTAAATACCATATTTCACATTGATATCGCAATTCGTTCAAAAGTTATGAAGTTTGTGCAAAAAAACTTCAAATTTCAGTTTAGCCAAGCCAGTATTTTCAAGATTGTCAAAGTTTAGCAATTGTCTCATTAAAAGAGGTAAATACTCTTGAAATATTGGTCCAATATTAACCATTGGGACTACCAGGACCATGGGGCAATCCCCACACAATATTTTGAGCTCACGTCGTAGCTAAAAGTCACTACAGAATGAAAACTGATGAGCAACAGATTTGTACGGATTTGACACAAAACTTCGTGAAAACAGCCTTATCGTCAACAAGAAAGAGATTGTAGGCTCAGATTCGAACAGACAGAGGCTATTTTTGTTATCAACTTTATCTACAGACACTCTGCTCATAAAATGATCCGTTTTATAAAAAAAACAGCAAATTATTTCACAAAAAATCACAAAATTACGAGATTGCTCTATTACGGAGCTTGGTTAAATCGAAATTTGAAGTTTTTTCGTAGAACCTTCATAACTTTTGAAAAAATTACGTTATGAATGTGAAATTTGGTAGTTAGATGACAAATTTTCTCCACTACAAACTGACAAATTTTAGAGAAAAAATATTTATTTTTGACTTAGCTATCGCAAAGTCGCTAGGGTTTTATTTCTTTTTGGCGCACCCTGTAGACAATGATAATAAGTAGAAAATTCTACAACATGAAACAATTGCTAAGTTAATTTTTCGTCATTATAATTGTTACTTAATGCCAAAGATAAAAACATTCAAAAAAATTAAATAACATAAAACAACACTTTTTTCGAAATGTAGATACTTGGCATTGGTGTTAGAGAAGAATACTCTTTAATGCAATTGTCGTTTACTGCTGGCTATTTTCACTTTCATTATGAAAGCTTTTTGGCTTCAAATTAATTCATGAAAATCAAAACATTATTACAAATTTATATTCTGAGATATATAATAATTTAAATATATTTAAATATTTGCCATATGGCCGCATTTAAGCGTATAAAATTACACAAGTATCAATATTGTAAAAACTAATGATTATAATCACATTTAGCAATTAAAGTCTAGAATTTCCAATAAATAAAATTCTCTGTAATAAATTTGAAAATGAAACCAATTTTGTGATTTGTGTAGTATAAGATACAATGTTACAATTATTTGATTTGAGTATCGCATTATTCTGTTAAAACAAACATCTCGGACACAAATCACTATAGTATACCATTCTTCCCTTCACAATTTAAACCACATCGACCATAAGGAAATGTATTCCACTAAATTTGCGTAAATCATAAATATTTGATAATTAATCAAATTTTTGTTAAATTTAAAAAAAAATGCTATTAGCCTTGCGGCAATATTACTATAACTGTTGCGTCTCTAGCGATCAAGGACCAGCCGCTGAGCCGGTAGAAAAGTCACGCGACCGAAGAGACACTTTACGGAAATACTCATTTCCGCTTTCTTGCTAACCGATAGGTTTAATTAATTCTGACCACATGACCAAGCGGGATATAAACTACAAGGCGATGTGTTTTAATTCGCGCATTTGTCAATGCTGTGCATTGAAATAGTCCGCTTATGTGCTAGATTGTGGCACATAACGCGTTAAATAAATGAATGATACTCGAGTATCTGTATAGATTAAACAAGACGATGCACTTTACAAATTTACATAATGTAAATTTGTCCAGAATTCGTACGGAAGAGTTTTATCCAAAGCAAATAGAAATTTTTATAGCATTATTATTACTTTTATTTATGTATCACGGTTAGCATAAATTATTTTGCGTAAATGACGTATTATTACATTAAACATTCTGTTTTTCAGACAATACTATTTTGGTATTTTAAATAGATTCACGGTGTTATAATTTCAAATACTTTACAGTTTCCTTAAAATTTTAAGTTTGGTTTAATTCGTCTAGGTTCATTTTTCATTAATCTCTATACTTTTCTCGCTTTTTCTCTTTCTGCTGACTTAATATTGTTGTTTTTCCCTACCTCTTCATTGCTTTCAATTTGTTAACATTTTCAAGCGTACTTTTACCTGATGAAATGCATTTCTGTTGCAATGTTGCATTAAGTACGTGGAGTCATTTCTCAGTTACGGCCATCTTGTGACGGAAATTGCAGATAAAGGAATCGTAAAGAAACCTCCTTCAGTATCCAATATGACCTATTTTTATTTTTTATTCAATACTTGATAAATTAGAAGAGACGGAAAAGTTGCCTAACTCAAATAATAATCAAACATTAGCGATGATACGAAACAAGATCCAGAGATAAAAGTTGAAATAATAATTCTGTGAAAGTTACTGTAGATATACCATTTTCAGAAATTCGAATTATCATGTTGATTTGAAACGAAAATCTATACCTACATCGAGTGAAAATGTAAAAACTCCGCTATTAATAGGTCATAAGAAGTTAAGCTAAATTCATAAACATTGAGAATTTGAAGCGAAAATGAAGAATTATTCAAAATATACATGAATTTATTAAGTAAATTAATAATGAAAGACAATCAAAATAACTAAATTCAAATACAAACAATAAACTGACAATAGAAGATTCATTTAAAAAGTTTGTATTTAGTGAAATCTCTCTATAACTGGAGACTTTCAAACGAATTTTTCAAAAGAATCCGATTGTGATAGAAGGCTTTAATAATCCTTATGGAATATAATTAGTACTCATCAAAAATGAACTTTCAGTCTTTTGACAGAACTTGATAAGTGCATTTCCTATGTATTAAACAACGGTAAAGACCTCTCAAAGGTCTAATTATACGCAATAAAAGTAAAGAACATCAAATATAGCACGTGAAACCTATGACAGATTTCTGACATGTTGACTCTTTTGAGATCCGTACGTTTCGTGCAACTGTTTATTAATGATTTCTTCAAGACTATTCGTATACCTAATCACCGAACAATGACAAGATGCAAAACGCATGATAAATGTCAGAATTTATAATGTAATGTGACGACATAAACTGCATTATTAAATTCTATAAATAAACAATGATGCTATAAGATGTAAAATAGGAACATGAACATAAAAGTAATAATTTATGCGTTAGGATATCTATTGTTTCTCTCGTTTGGTTCGTTTAGTTTACAAATTTCTTTACGAAATTACATTTACATAATTTATTTTTTTATTATTGTAATATGAAATATATAAAATTAGATTTTGTGCATGATATGATTCGCTCATTTGAGGAAAATGATTTTAAAATACTCCGTAGTGAAACGGAAGCTACTGAACATATTTTAACAATGATTATTTGCATCAATGGCAGTTGTAATATCTATAATTTCAAAAGCAAATAATAATAAATAATAATTGAAACTTTAAACTTGAAGCGAAAAATATCACATTAAAATTGAAAATTAAAAAATTAAAAGTTATATTTAAAAATGAAGTTGATAAGCATGAGGCTAATACTGTCAGAGGATAATAATGCAACAATATTATATTAAATGCATTACAAAAATCATGTTCATTTTACTTATGATATTGCAGAGTTTTATTTTATTATTATTATTATTGTTATTATTATTAAATAATGTAAAATGAGCTGTAGTAGCTGGAAAAGTTAAAAAATACTTTGTTTTATAGTCAATTTTCAACTTTTTTGAAATCAACACAAAATATGTCAAAATAACGTTTAAACTACGAAAAGTACATACTCTCATTTGATTGACTAAACACTGTCTAGCATCTCTGTAGTAAATATGCTTCCATTCAACTTTCTAATAAACGCAAACAATTATAATATTCATTAAAAAAATTCTCGCAGATGTGTATAAGACTTTAGGTACCTTATCTATTTTGTCGCTTACGGGTTTTCGCGTATAAAACAAATTCGACGAAAGAAAAATTACTAACGTAGTAATCGATTAGGCGTTTTCTTCAGACGATAACGCGATCGGAGATGATATTAATAATCAACTGAAATCCAGAGAGTATATCGCAAAAACTATAAAAGAAAAATTGAGATTGTGCGCGTATAAGGAGTAATGTAATCGAGAATAAGTCGTAATGTTAATGTAAAAATGCGGTCAAAATTCAACGTCCGGATACCATAATAAATGTACGATGCCTCAGATGTAGCTGTTAGTTAAGCGTTCGTCAAACTTTTGCAGATAATTAGCGATAGCTTTACAAGAATCGAACCCGAATCTCAATCCGGTTACACGTTTTGTCACTTCTCACTCGAGTTTTTACGAAAATAGATTTTGTAAAAAATTCTACCCATGCGTATATTTCTTCTTTAATGATAAAGAAGACTTAAAGAATTGAATTATACATTTATGGTTTTAACTGACATACAATATATGAAACTTATGTCAAACGGCAATAACAGTTAGTCATTATAATATATATGAAATCGATTAGGTGGGGGCATGCATATAACCCATTTTGACCGTTTTTATTTTTCCACTATATGACAATAATTTTCGTATAAAATTAAAAAACTCTAGCTTTACAATTTTGTGAAAAACAAGTATCCCGCATCACAATATTGTATATTTTTAAAATTTTCATGACTACACATGCAAAGTATAACGTGTAATGAACGTCAGTTTGCTAAAATGTGATATGGCGTCTGGACACTGCATTGGAATGTCAATATAAGCGCAGAATGTCCACCATAGGAGAAGGGATATAGACAGACAAGATTATTATAAAAACAATTTTGCAGTTTGTTCCAGTTATGTGAGATATCGTACTCGGGAGCTAAATTATACACTGGATATAATTACTGAAATTGTCAGTTGGATTATTCTAATTGACACAATAAGTAGTCACAACAGCAGTGAAATAAAAAAACACGTTTAAATTTTTATGTTATAGCTAAATCGTTATGCCGTTGTTCTCAAATTATTTTGCAATTTTACAAAATTAATTAATTATTTGCCGAACTTTTTTTAAAAGGTTTCAAATATATGGACATAAATCACTGCAATAACTTTTGCACCAGTTTATCCTTTAAAATATTGAAAGCACTGATTGCTCGCCCAGTTTTCCAGTCAAGGCCTTGAGCGTTCTGTCATAACACATTAGTATCAAAAAAGATAAATTAGATCTAAATTTAAGATCTAAATTAAATTAACAGTGTCATTGACACATTGCAGCCGAACATCGGGTTGAAAGATTCAAAAATTATCAAGTTGCTCAGAATTCAAGAGAAAAGTATAACTCTTATATCCGAATACTAGTATTAATCAAACTGTTTTTATTTTAATACAAATGATATAATTTTAAATGAATATCACGAAAATTACTCAATAAAATTGTCATTCAACTTTCGAAGTTAAATTTTGTTCTTGCATTAAAGCTGGTATCTTTTAATTTCGCTCCAAATTAATACATTGATGTGAAATGTAGGCCTATAGAGAAATAATATACTAAATATGTATGGGCTAGCTGCTAAATGAATACTTCAACTCGACTGATATTTTCAATATTATAAAAAATACAAATCATCATCAAATCATCAAATATAAATCAACTAGTTTAGGGGAGGTTTCAGGGGGGGTTCTCCGAGGTTTACGTTATTTATGTTATTCCGTTAGTTTATGTTATTTTACAGGAACTCGGACCCTGGATTCGGGTTTCGGAAGTGCAATTTTGATGAATTTTCGCTCCTTTAACAGAGTACTAATTAGATCAAATTACTGTAATAATCTCATTTAAATTGTGGAGATTGCAGTGATATGCATGTAATAAGTAGGCCTATGCTTATATAAGAGTAAATGAGAAATAAATTTCAATAAGAGAAATAACAAATATACTGCAACTCTTTAGTATATATAAATGCCGTTTTCTCAACTTCAATTAAGCCTTTACGTAACGTCACGTAACGTAACGTAAGAAGCGGCACGTTAATTGAGATTGAGAAAACAAGACCCTACTTTGTCGATGTATACTTAACGAAACGTTTGTGTCGATTCAGACGTTCCTGTCGCTATGGATATTAGAGGTACGTTACGGCACGTTAATTGAGTTTGAGAAAACAAGACCCTACTTTGTCGATACGTACGTAACGTAACGCTTGCGTCGCTTGTGTCGTGAACTCTTAATTGAAGTTGAGAGAATAGTGAGGACTTTTGACGTAAACTTAACGACACAAGCGACACAAACGTCAGTCGATAGGGTTCCGTAAGGTGCCGCGTGTAAAATCAAAAATGTTTGATTTTACAAGCGGCAGGAACGTCAAGACGTGTAGACTGACCAATAGAAGAGCGTTTTAATTACAGGTAAATTTACTGTATATATATTATATCCGGTATTTGTAGCCTACTGTATAAATACTGTAGGCCTATATATACTGTATGTATTATATACTGTGCTGCAAAATAACAATAGTAGAGTGTACAGTGTAGAAAAAGCTGGAATGTAAGAAATCTTTTCATCAAATGTAATACGATTAAAAATGAATAATGTCAACAGTTTAAAAGATATACAATTTGCCTAGAAATGACCAAATTACACAGTACGAGATCGTTAAATTTAAATGATAGTAACTGTAAATGATGCTTACAAAAAGAAATCAAATTTGATTATTTATATATTTTGTCAGTACTTTATACTAAATTACGAAATCTGATATATAAGCAATTAAAACATAAATACTGTATAGAGTCTGAAAAACAATAATACTTATAAAATTAATATTTTTGACAAGTAATTGGTCAAATTTACTCACTTGGATTAATTTGTTCCATGTTAATACAGAGAGACACATATGTTCTACAGATTATAAGGATAAGCAAAACACTATTCCAAATGTTAAAATTTTGTAACCAACAAACATGACTGAGTTGAGACTGGAGCATATAAATTGATATGAACACGAGTGAACCGTCACAATAACACCCAATAATCCAACAAGTTCTTTTCATCTTCCTTTAAAAGCTGCTCAATTAAATACGAAAAGCCAAAGCCACATTTCAAACTACTGATCAAAATATCTGAATCGTAAAATTCAGTCAACTGATATAACTTCTATCAGGCATAACTATCCCTTTCCGGAACACACCCAGAGGCTTTGTACGATTACCACTTGGTAAATGTCGCGCAGTATCGCCTTGATTTAGAACCCAGGATGGAACACCATGATGCAAGTCCCTACCGTAAGAACTCTCTGAATCAGAGTCACCTCCGTCCTTTTTCTTCTCCCAAAAGAGGCGCTTGCACGCAGCTGGCTGCCTCAAATCATCCAAAATGGACAAATGATCCGGCTCTTCCTTAACGCAAACATCAGGCAGACTATCCGATGATGTATCCGGATCCATATCAGATTTCTTTTTAGAATCAGAAGGCAATCCAAGATTCCTATAAATCTCTCTGGTTCTATCAGAGTTTTCATCTGATGAGATTGACTCTTTTGAAGCAAGAGATTCTTTACTTAATTTACCACTGATGATTCGATGGGTGTCTTTACTTGGTAGGGTAAAAACACTCGAGTCAAGAATATCAGCGATATCAGCGGGCTCTTCCTCACTTATCACTCCGTCACTTTCTGAAGACAAATCCAGCACAGCTGGCTGACGGGTGTCATTACAAGAGACAACGTAAACAGGCCCAGATATGGCGGCAGATTCCAGAATCTCCATAGGATCCAAATGATCATCAAACTGAGGGACTTCCACATCATCTTCAGAGGAAATAGAAAGAGGAGCGGGTGGAAAGTTGTAGTCCAATGCAACGGGAATAGCATAAGGATTACAAGCAGCAGCGGAAGCGAGCTTTTCCTGAGTTTCCGCAAGATCACATTCGAGAGGATACACCACTTCATCCTCAGAAGATATGTTACGTTGGGATAAACGATTTGGAAAGGCACGACAGCTGGCAGGATGCACAATTCCTGAACTTTTTGATGAAACCTTTCGCGCTGTAGAACAACCGCTCGCCACAAAAACATCGCCTTCGGATGACGATGATTTCTCAGGTTCAGCAAAAGTAGCCAGGCGAACATCGCTCTTGGCTGAAGGATTCACCCAAATCTCTGCCTCTAAATCTCTATAGATATCATGAAGTGTTCTCTCCTCATGTGGACGTTCAACGTCATCTTCATCGGAGATATCGAACACATTGAGCAGCGGAGGGTTAATTAAAGCCTGATCTTCGAGCCATTCAATAACATGGCCGTGCTTCATGTATTTCGGAGAAACACTGAAAGTATCATGAACGGTTGGTGAGAATCGTAATGGCAACAGTCTGGGATGATCAGCCAAATGACCTTCCAAATCATCGTTTAAACTTCGAGAGGACGACGACGATATATCAGCCTCATTGTCCTTGAGATCTTCGTCAAGGCGCAATTCGTAACTGAACTCATGCTTCTTGGAGCTCTTGACGCAACTGTTTGAAACACTAGCCGGAGTAATAGTAGACTGACCAATGGATGAGATGGAAACAGAATTGTTGCCTAATGAAACTGAATCGGATTTATCTACAACAGGGATTACACTGAATCGACTTGATACTTGAGAACCTACAGATACTATACTTCTAGAGGGAGTATCAACACTACTTACTACAGGATCAACCTCTAAAACAACTGAATGGTTAGCCTTATCTATGATATTATCAACACAAAGAGCTTCAGCCAAAGCTGACTGTTTTTTATCCTCAGTGGATACAACCTGAGACTTAGTAAGTTTTAACTCATTAGCTAATGATAATACAGGATGTGAATATTTGGGAAAGATTTTAGCAGGTGAAGGATCCTTATCAAAGCCTTCGCTACTAAATCTAATAGAATCATTATCATCGACTGGACTTACAGGAATTATTGGCAAAATCATAGCCTGCTGCTGCTGAATATCCTGCTGAAGATCAAGGCTTGTTGTCAATACATCATCAGAAATTTGAGGCAAATCAACACGAGATAACTCTTGACAAATTTTCGCATCTGAATCTTCCAACTTTTGTTCACAAGAATCTGAAGGCAGCAAATCACACTGTACAATAGCAGGTAGATGAGAGCCTGTATTACTTTCAGTAATTGCAACATCCTGAACATTATCAACATGCCCAGTATGCTTTGAATTCGATGACTCAAATTGCAGCAATTGTCCAGCAAGTATCTTCAATGACTGAATCTGCTGTGTATCATCTGAAATATCTACTAATGATGGCTCAGCAGTAAATTCATTCATTACATATGGTACAATACTAGATTCAGCTAGAGAATGCTTTTTCACTTTATCATTCATAAATTCTTTGTTTTCCTGCACTGCAGTAGATTCAGAAATCGGTCTATCAACATTATCAGGCAGCAAACTAAGCTCTTCAATCTGCTTTACGTATTGATCATCTGGATCATTTACCATAGCGGAAGGTAACTTTGAGTACAAATCAATCAAATTTAACAAGTCAAGATTAGACGCATGTGCACCATCATGTTTCCTCTCTGTGTTATCAATACTTGTTATATCAACCTCTGATTCTCCTCTAACTTCATGAACTACACTCTCATACTGTACGACATCACCTGTATTTGTAGTCTCATACTCAGTATTTTGCAGACCATCTGATTTAATCGTCCATACTTCTTGAATAATCGACTCAAAAACTTGCGAGACAATTTGACATGCTGACTCGGCAATATCCTTGGATAACTCAGAATTAGAATCAGGGCATAAACCCAACTCAACTGAAGAGTCCTTTGATTTCTCAATGGCTTCGGAATAACTAGACTCTTCCAGAACAAATTCGATACTTTTTTCAACAACACACTCACAGAAAGCTTTAACGGTTTCATGTAATTCATCATCTTTCATAGTATTGATAATATTAACGTCATCTTTGTTGAAACTATGAGATCCATTACATTCATTCTCATTGGCTTTTACACTCAAAGTATTCAATTTAAAATCAGCCTGATCAAAAACAGTATCATCTACTTTCAACTCATCCTTATCACCACCAACACGATGCTCACCAATTTTATCAGAAGCCTGATCAGTCACTACACCTTCCTCTTTCAACTTATCGTTACCACTGTCAAGATGATGCTCATCAATTTTAGGAATAAAATCAATAGCATTCATATTATTTTCCCCTGCCAGTCCAGTGTCAATGTTTCTTACTGATTCCATATCTGTCTTACGCTGCGTATTAGCAGCAACAACGCGTTCATTTTTCATACGAATATAGGAAGCCATTTCTTTCTCAAAAGGAGGACTCAGAGAGTCATCCTTATTGGACACACTATCCTTGGGCGGCAACTTACTGTAGATAACAAAATCAAACCCAATGCGCTGACCACTCGGTGAATTAGGCGACAGTATCGCAGCATTTGCCATCGAAACCAAACTAGTCTTAATCTTTTCCATCTGCAACTTTTGCTGCTCACGTGAAACAGAAGAAGAAATACAAGCAGGACGACCGGGGGAGGGATTACGATTGCGACGCAATGAAGCTGGTAACGAAGCGTACCGATCTTTGGCAAAGTAAGATTCATCAGTCTGTTCCCCAACTGACATTAAATGTCTCTTGTGCAGGACGTACATGATTTCTTCTCCTCCTGATGAGACATCGCCTTCGTCAGTCCATTTCACTGCGTTGTCAGCTGTGGGAGGCATTTCTGAGACAATTATAACTTGCTTTTCTACAGAGGAATGAGTATTCTGCTGGTAATCGGCCGTTTTTGTTTGGATGTCATTTACGCTAGTTGCAGAATTATCTAAATTATTATCAGCTTTACTCTTCTGAGAATTATTCACCTGTTCTTGATCTACAGGCTGTTGTCCAGTACAAAGATCAAAGTCTCGGGTATCATTAACAAAAGGTTTAGTTATTTTTTCATCAGGACAATGAATCTCAGAGTTTACACATTCAGCGACTGCCATATTGCTGGTTATATCAGATTGGCTATGCTCTGTTTCTCTTTCCATTGAAAATATTACACGTTCAGCAGTGTCAATGACAACATCATCAATACAAGTCTCAACTACTGTACGTCTGGAATCAGACGACACAAATAAATCTTCATCGCCGAGAACAGCAACCTCACGAGACAAACGTTTACGCTTACAAGATTCTACCGCCGATACTGCCATCTTACCCTCAGTCTTACTTTCAGAAGGAACAAAATCAGAAGTAATCTCAGTCGAGAAGCCAGTCTCAGCTCCATCATTCGTCAAACCAAAACTATTTTCAGATCGAACAGAACTCCTACCTTTCTTTCTGCAAATCTCATCGTACTCAAGAGCATCTCGAACTCGTTTCTCTCTCTCCAACTCGCGCAGTAAACGCACCTCATCAATTTCACCAGAAGCGGAAATAACCTTACCTCCGAGTGTCACATCCTGCTCAAAATCCAGCGAATCACAACTTTCCCCCACTGCTCTGTCAAAATCCAACGAATCACGGCTCTCATTGAGCTGATACGAGTCTTGCGACGCTGCATCGTGATAATAATTTAATTTTTGAGATAATTTACTGACGGACAAATAACCCACCCCTCCCACTGCTCCCCCACCCAAATCGTTATCATCAACTAAATCATTAGCGTAATAAGAATAATTAAAATCATCCAAAGCACCTGTTCGTGTATCTGTAGAGTTCAGTTGTGCTGAAGTGACCGTGACGTAGCGATCTGGAACTTCCGCAGCGTCATCTCGTTCCGTTGATGTTACCCGGAACGTCTGGAGTGACCGACTCTGACTGGGAGTGATGTCATTGTGAGGTGACGGGGCTGATGACGCGTGAACTGGGCCACGCTCGGCTGTGATGAGATGGGAGCCACTTGACATGCTCGTGTTGTGACTGAGATGTAGGTCTCTTGAGTTGAGTGTGCCTGTCTTGGGTGTTGCACCGGCGCTGTGGCCGGTAGATACAGTCCTCATACTCGTTGATCTAAAGCAAGATGTATCAGAAATTATATTTATTAAATGAATCGAATTTAAACTTATAAAACTATATTTTTATTTATATTTATTTTATTGTTGTAAATGAATTGTTAGAATTTATACTCTAAGGACTAATTTAATCAGAAGTCGTAATTCTAATAGTAAATTAGTCGGATTCAGTGTGTTATGTAGTCAGGCTAATTTATGATTAGAATTATGATTTATGATTAAATTAGTCACTAGAATTCAAATTCTAGTAAAATGATTAAAAACCCTGTATTTATATATTTGTAATAAAAACATGCACAATAAACAGCACATACGTGTAAATAATCCAAATTAATTTCAATACAATTGACAAATATTTTAGCTAGTAATTATAATAGTAAACGATCATAGATGCTGAATTTAGTCTTAATTTTAATATACAACAACATTTATTTTAAAGAATGTACTTGTATTGAGAACACACTAATTAAGACACAATGAAGAAAAGAAAAATTTAATTATAATCAAAATATTGATTTATATAAATATTAAGCATTCTCAAATTCATAAGATTCAGAAGCTCAGTAAATAAATAGAAACAATGCAAAATAGTAAGAATTGCAATATAAATAATTAGAATACTGATAAAATAATGCAGTGAGAAACGTAAATAAAATAAAGTTTGCGGACAGATAATCTAGACAGTATGGTTAATAACTAATAAGAAAAGCATTCTAGAAAATATAAGCATTTCAGATTTCTAAGTATTCAGATACACTCAACAGCAAACCCTCGTAACAACCAAAAGATCGTACTCTAAACAGAAGTTATATCTAATTATTTCAAC
This sequence comes from Oconnorella tubifera, assembly GCA_034700105.1. Lineage (NCBI taxonomy): Eukaryota > Metazoa > Annelida > Clitellata > Enchytraeida > Enchytraeidae > Oconnorella > Oconnorella tubifera. The sequence goes on from JAQIXG010000722.1 coordinate 19,728, forward strand.
TATAAAAAGGTGTTGAAAGTTTCCAACTTTTACTATGTATTTATAACTAACCAATCTGTCCAATAAACACTTATAATGGCAGATAGCAGTTATTTGCAGTATATTCTATCATAAACTAGATCCATTTATAATAATCATTAGTGTATCAATGCTATTAAACTAGTCAATTATCCTTGTATAAACATCGTAGACGCAACAAGCAGAGAAAGTTAACACAGTGCAATTATATCAAACATCTTGGTGTGATTAAAAGAATCAGTTCAAAGATGAAAGTTCTGCAAAACGAATTCAACTGCATAGCAAAGTTAAAAACTACAAAGATTAAATGCTTACATTCTACATTGGTCAGGTTAGAGCAGTACACAAATCAACAAGGGGATATTTAATCTTATACTTGCTAATAAAACAATGTGTAGAGCAAATAGTACATAAAAAATGAACTTTGATTCCAAACGATTCAATAATCTGAATAACATTATTAATTATAATATGTCTGCATAACATTATTGTCTGCATAACATTATTTTTAATTATGTCAGCAATGCAAGGATAGATTACTGTAGCGCAGTTTATAATAATTATAAATAAACGCTTTTTAAAATAGATTATTGCTTTTAGAGAGTGTTTAAAATTACCTCCACTAAATATAAATCATATAAATTAAATAATTGATGAGAAGGATTGAGTAAGTAGAAGGCAAGGCAGACCTTTGGAATGGAGGTCTCTTTACATAATTCTCCCTGACATACTCAACAAGCTGTTTCTGTGTTCGACCACTGTATCTATAACAAATACGAAATCTCTGCATTTAATAGTTGTTTGTTTATTTATTATTAAACATTGCATCACCATATTTAATCAACGCAGGATTAATAGAAAAGAAGGTCATTTATTTAAAAGAAACAGAAACATAATTGATAGAAACAACTATATTAATTAATACAAAAATTAAGCGTAATAAGTCATATTTATAAGAAACAATAGTTACTTAATAACTGCTATAAGTTAAATTATATTTAATATAATAATAGTTTTAAAGTTATAATTTTATATATTTAGGCATTTGACAGATTACTACCTATATAATAACAATTTAGGTAAATGTAACAATTGTTCCATAAAGTAACAATTCTTACAATTGTTCCATAAAGTAACAATTCTTTCATATAGTAACAATTGTTAGTATATGCAACAATCTGTCATATACCTAAATATATAAAATTCCTGTCTAATTCTTAAACATACATTTAATATTTATTGATGGATAGATTTATAAATGTTGCGAGGAGAGGCTATACCTAAAAGATGACCCTCGACTGACCACGCGAGTCTTATTGCGAGGAAGTCTCTTGACAGAATGACAACGAAAGAAGCCGTGATGCTCCAGACATTTCTTCCAGAAGTTCTTGCATTCGTTTCGCGAGTCAAAGTAAAACTCAACGGTATCCTTGTAGTAACCCTGAACAAGATTGTAACTGTAGAAATCTTAAATCCATACAAGATTTTGCAAGTAAATAATTTTAAAATTAAGTAAGATCTAGCAATGCAATTCATAGTATTTTTTATCAAATATTTTATAAACGCTAAACTTAAATAATGAGAATCATCTACAAGATATAAGAGTTAGTAATATATAAATTAAATCTATTTATAAATTAAGGTGCAATGTAAAACTTAAAATAAAGCCAACATTAATTAATTAATGATACGACTGACTGTTTTGTGTTATGCAATATAAAATGTAATATATTAATCAGCATTAACTCAAAACATCTATACTTACAATACTGTCATAATTAATCAATAATAGTATATCTCTCTCTCAATAGTATAAATTCATTCAAAAACATGTAGCAAATAAGTAATTATAAAAATAACAACATAAAATACATAATAACTAAACGTAATCAAACACAACAACAAAAAAACACAAAAATCATTTTAAACCAAAATTATTTAACAGTAAAAGAGCTTCAATATGTTATCATGTAATTATTCAATAAAATAAACATAAATTAAAAATGAGTATATTTCTTTATGCCAAATAAATCAACCGAATCTATAATAACACTCAACTAAACTAAAATTATACCATTTTACTCAATCTAACTTGTCACTCCAAACATTCAAACTCTAGGCTTAATAAGTCTCTGATCAAATTAGTAATCTTCATTAACATGTTTTATTTATTAACAAGATATGTAACAGGTAATTTGTCTTTAAACAGAATATTATCCAATTAACATTTCCCTTGCATTTATAAACTGAAATCTTTGTGAATTGTACTTTCAAAGCAAACACAGAAAGATGTACTCTTCTATAATTTACTTAAATTAAGCAGTATCAAAACTTTTTACTTAGATAATAATAAAGTTCCATCTCTAGATATATCATAGACTTGCTGTATATATTTTAAATCATCAGCACATTTATCCATTCAACTTTATTTGAGAGCCTTGATCATAATACTTTTATAATAGAGCAACATCACAGGATCTAGCAGACAAATGATCATTAACTAGACCCATGCATATCACAATATTTAAATATCTGCAAAAGACCTACCTCCATCTTTTTGAGAAGAAAACAGAACAACAAATAGATATAATTGAGAATATTGCAAAGTGAACGAGTGTACAAGTTCTATGTTTAAGTGATAGGTGCATGAAAATAAAGAAAATGATAGTTGCCATCTTTTAGTGTATAAATACTTACTGTCTTGCCATTTTCCTATGTACATAAAACAGTATTAATCAAAGCATTAACTTATAATATACTGCTTAGTTATTTCTATACGAAATTAATTTCATAAATATTAATTATATGAGAATATATATATTTCTACTCGCAAGTTGACTCGACACTTGCAAATTATATAAAAAATGTCAAGACCAACATAAAAATATAGTTTTAAACAGATTCATATTAGGGTTAGGGTTAGAAATTTTTTGTATTTTATAACCCTAATCAGATATAAACCTTAACCAACCAAAACAGATTTAAAATAAATTCTCATCAAATCGTAATTATAAACTTTACATATTTTACTTTGCATTATTTAAAAATAGAAAATTATACCAATATTTAAAATTCAAAAGATACTATACTTCGAACTATACTTCGATTCTGCGAACTATACTTCTTAAATTTTTAAAGCATTCAGCTAAACAAAATTTATTAATAGAGAAATATTATGATTCAAATATTCTATAAAAAAAGTCTATAAAAAAGAGCTTTCGTGCAGAAAGCGAAGGTTCTAAAGATTTATTCCCAATGACAATTAATCCAGCAAGAATAAATTTAATCAAATCAGTATAAAAGTTCCTGACATCTACAGCTTAACAAAACCTGCAATATTGACTAAAACTAAAAATTATATAGAAAAGATAAAGGTTAAATCGAAACCAATATCTTCACATAAAAAGACTCTAAGATATAATATTGCTTTCATTTGACAAGATCAAACTTACATAGCCTTCGGGATGCAACTTAATGAGAAATTTCTTTCTCTTGAAACTAAGTTTGCGAATCTTGGCCCAGGAGAAAGTGTTGATTTTTGTCAGATTCTGAAAGACAAGGACCCCCATGTGGGCCACGGTGAGATGTAGAGGGACATTTTCATGATCCTGGACAAATTGTTTTATAAAAATATAAAAATACTTTATTGAATTTAATAAAAATATGCTGTAGTTTGTTATTTAAAAACTTTTAGTTCAAGACTACTCAAAATACAAAGTATACGTAGGATAAAAACAGGTTAAGAACAGAATTACATTTATAATGTAAATATTTACAAATATATGTACAATATAAAATATATATATAAAAAAATTTCTACCATTTGTTTAGTATATTTATTAATATTTAAAGGATATTAACGAGAAATGTAAACCTAGATTAAGATTATCAAATATTATTATTAACAAGGCTTAAATAAATATTCATACAACAATATTGGGTAAATCCAAGTATCTAACAAATTGTCTGATTATAGATTAGAATTTAAAATTAAAATGAGATAAGTGACTGATTTACAACAAGTAGCAACGCATGTATAAGCAACACATGTATTAGCAATACATGTACAAGCAATACATGTATTTACAATATGTACAAGCAATACATGTACTGCTAATACATGTACTAGCAATACATGTATTTCAATACATGTATAAGCAATACATTTAATAAGAATACCTTGGCTGGATGCATCTGTATACCATACAGTTCAACTTTGCGAGCAGTTTCCAATAAATTAAAATCAGCTTCTGCCGGACTTTGTCCACTACAAAAATTAGAACAGCGAAACTTCTCAATATCACAGCATAGAATTACTACACAATATTGAATAATAATGAACAGATATTTTGTCCTAGTGTTTCTGTGTATCTTAAACAACTCTATCACTCTATTAATCAATCTTTTAGAAGAAAGAACTCTTTAACACTGAGATATAATATTGTTTATAACTATTATTTTCATAGCAGTATGATATCTGATAATTGTTTATAATATTTTTTTTTTTCTACTGTTTTCAACAGATTTCTTTAAAAACTAGTACATTTAGTTCTTTAAAATATCTCAATAATGGATACAATGCACAGACGCAGTACAGTTAAAACATTTATTTATAATTAAGTGATCAATATTATGCAGCTTTTTTTATCCTGGAGGGAATGAAAAACTGTGCTCCTATTGATCCTAGCGACCATAGAGCAGGCTGTAAGACACAGCTGTTCAAGACTGGACAATTGAATTTCAACTGTCAGGCAAAGAATGTAGTAAAGAAGAGAAAAAAGCCCAAAGGCAAACTGCAGGAAAGCTGGATTTATAGGCAGAAAAAGATACAAACTGAAAGCAAAGAGATGGACTTAGTCTTAGTTTCAGGATAGACTATTAATATTTAAGGATCAAATAAAGGGCAAAGTGAAGTCTGTGTGAGTTTAATGTCAGATCAAATAAATAGCTGGAATATAGAATATATTAAAAAACATGCAGCATATATAAATTGATATCAATTATATAAACATATATAAATTTAAGAGTAATAGTTTTCATCATTTAAATATTATAATTGACAACTTGGCGTATAAGAATCAGAGTTTAAAATATCTAAGAGTATCTAAGTTTATCTAAATATTAATATCTAAATTAATGATAAATAACTTTCAGCACAATTGAATGAATCAGAAAAAAGTATGCAGTAAATACTAGCTTGTCTCAAAACAAAGAATAATTTCTTATATCAATTGATTTTTAATAGAACAGCATTAGAATTAGCAATCACAATGATCATAACTGTAATTGAAATGATTTTAAAGTATGAAAATGATCATCATGATGAAGCAACATATTAAAGTAATGAACACTTACTGTCATCAAATTTTACATTATTTTATCACAATGTAAACAATTACAATAATGCAATCGTTAAACTAATTAATGCTAGATACAAATGTTGAGTTATTATTATTAATATCTATTAAATAAAGTAATAATTCCTACTTACAAATGTTCACGATGGTGCTCAGCTATTTTTATCTCGAGCTGATCGTTTTGAATCGGCAATAATTTGACTGACTTTAAATAACCAGGGACTGGAAACTCATCATCCGAAAAATCTCCAAACATTGCTATTGGAAAAAAAGATTTCGTAAATTTAAGATTTCTGAATTAGAGAGTGTCACAACAACTCATCTGCAATACGTTTTTGTATATGATACTACGTTAACTGATATTTGGTTTACTGTAGCATTATGATTAGGGTTAAAACTAAGATAAAAGATAGGGTTAGGGTAGACCAAACGCAGTGGACAAGTATTGTTGCGAGTTATTGTAGAACCGGATTAGAGAACTGCTGATTTATAGAATCATATGCATGTACAATTTTGAGTATAGTACAGTCTATTTCAATCGTCCAACATTTCTTTAATTCTTTCATTTCTTTATGATTTTAAATTTAACATAATATTATATTACGAACATCAGTGGATTATGGATAAATTGAATATAAATTGACTTTAGAAAGTTAAAATAAAAATTAACTTTAGAAAGTTAAAATAAAAATTAAATTGTTAACATAAGATTAGTAATTCATCTAAGTAAGTACTGTACCAGTACTGAATCAGTATAAATGCTATGAGATCTACCTTGAACAATGTAAGAAGCCAGTAGAACAAGAGTATGCTCTTGACAAGGCATTGCACCAGTAGCTAGATCTCTCTTCACTTGCAAAGCAAATAGATACCTGAAAGAAGAAGAAAACATCATCTCCAGACTGTCTAGACAAACTGTATAGACAGAACATCTAGCCTGTCTGTCTAGAGAGTCAGAATGCCCAAACAGTGTATCCAGATAGTCTGTTACCTAGTCTAGACATACAAGCTGCCTAGACTAGACAGACTTATCTAGAGAAGTTTGTCTAGAGTAGCTAGTTCAGACAGACTGTTTGTCATACAGAACTTATAGTCGTTAGGCAAGACAATCTTCCTAGTGACATACCACAAAGCCACTTTATCAAATTTTATTTCTTATTTTATTTTATCTTATTTTTTCTTATATTAATAGATGTTTTTACCGAGTATATTCCTCCTCAAGTAGACCAGGATCTGGAGAGTAGAATTTGACGACAAATTTTAAATCCAGACTGTGATGTGGCAGCTGTCTAAGTACAAGTTTCTCATGGTCTAGCCAACACTGAACAAAAACAAAAAACTGGATTATTAGTTGAAAATAAGGTAAAATTATGAATTTAAGAATTTGTTTCTTCTATTATATCACGACAATATAAAATAACAACAAATATAGCAAAAGAGTTTAAGGAAACAAAGTGATGAGAACAATAAATTTTTAACACAGACACTAAATAATAAAATCCTTTGATAATGACGAATCACGCAAACAGTTGAATATATTTTATTACCGGAAAAAATAGATTTTGGACATAAAAAATCAATGTCAATCATGTTTGAAACGTATGCATATTATATATTTAAAATTATTTTCAGGCAATTTTCAGCTAATATAATATTCTGAATATACTTTACAAAAAGAATGTTTCATTACTAAACAACATAATCCAGATGCATCTTCACTGGCTTTATCTAAAAAAGGTTAGACATTTTCCTGTAGATCTGGTTTCTAAACCTAGACATTTAACAGATTTCAAATCAACAAGTTTTTTGTGAACACTTCGGTGTCTTTTCTTCGCACAACATCTCTAAACATAGCGCATAGCCTATATCGCCTGCAGCTTATCTAAGCTTACAAGCTTATCATCAACAATTAAACGAGTCTAAGCTATATCAAGCGTATATCACTGATGCTTTTATATTAACGGAAGCTCTACTTTTTAAACATAAATATACTGAGTCTAAAATTAATTATAATTCTTAATATACTCCATGACATGCATCCTCATCCAGTTATCACAGTGCATTCTGTGATAGAGATTTTTGTATGTTTCATAAAACTAACAAGTCTAAATTCCTGCTTATATAGTTGCTAGTAAGATTCTTAAAAGTTAACGCCTTGGGTAAAAAACCTTCGACGAGAATTTCATACGAGAATTTCATACGAAATGTGCATAGGAATGCTTTTCATTCAATTAGCATTTCATTTAACCCTAACCCTATAGTAATTATAATACCCAACATGCCATCATGACTGCAATCCAGATACCAAACACAACTTTACTCTCAAATCAAATAGCAACAAAAAAGACCAAGTAAGCCAAAAAAAAATTGAGAACTGAATATGTGAATGAAATTATTTTCTCCAGCATGATAATAGAAGGAGTAGTAATAAATAAAGCATCAAGCTTTAGGGTATCTACAATAGCAAAACAGGACACATATAACATAACCCTGACGACTCAGTGAATAGAACTGCAGCTGCAGCCGAATAGCAATCAAATTAGAACATGTTATGGTTGATGAATTCATCCAGAAATGAATAGTCATTATTCGATTGGGTGAAAAATTGATTCACTTGCAGCATTAAATGTAATATTTAGCCAGTTCTGTTATGATGAAACTTATGAAAAATGATTAAATTTTAAAGGAATAATATGTAATATTTAGACTATTCTGATGTGATGAAAATTATCGAAAAGGACAAATTTTCAAAGTAATTGTACCATTGCACTCGGTATATTATTCAGAATTATGGAATATCAGAGTATTACAAGAATTGTGTAAGCTTTCATCATGTGAAGCATACATTAGCAATACTACTATGATAATAAATGTAAACATTCATACATTATTAAATGTTACTAGTAAAATACTCTGAAATCATTGAAAGATGATGCAGTAAATTATCAATAGGATGTCTTCATGCACAATGTATATTCCCAGCATTATGCTCATCACACACAACACTTATGCCACTTGGAGATATAGCCACTATGCCCTCTACTTAATGGCACTACATATTATCTCAACAAAGATGAAAACAGAAGCGAGAGCGAGATCGTGAGAGAGAGAGAGAGAGAGAGAGAGAGAGAGACAGAGACAGAGAAAGACAGAGAGAGACACAGAGAGAGACCGAATG
>JAQIXG010000723.1:0-28260 GCA_034700105.1 Oconnorella tubifera
GGGGGGAATTGTCCGGGGGGGGGAAATGTCCGTTCCCCAAGAAACTCTGTATCTCAATTGTACAAATATGTAAAACAATGAATAAAAGCGATTCTAATAATTAAGCCATGACAAAAATAAGTCATTGACTCATTACATAACCCTAAGGTTGAAATACATGTTCATCTTAATAACTGCTATTAGTGATCTTAAATGTTGAATAATATTAAATAAATTCAAAATAATTTAACATTAGGTTATATTGATATTGGAACGAATTACCAGAAGATATTAATTTTCATATTCCTTAATATTTTGTAAGATTAGTAAAAAACTGTAGTTATTATTTTGGTATCTTTTTTATTTAATATATTATTTAATTCTTTACTTTTCATAAATCCTTGTTATATCTCAACTCCTGTATATCATAATAATACATTTATAATTTAAGTTTTGGTACTTTTGTTGCTTTTTCAACTTTTATTAACTTTTTCTTTTGAGTTTACTTATCAAATAAATATCATATTAAATACACGAATAGAAAATGAAGAGTTTGCCGTATAATATCAAATTACACTATTGTACAAATTGATATATTGATATATTATATCAAGTTATTGATAAGAAGTTATTGAAATATTTCAATTAGATCATCATTATAGTATTACAATGTACTTGCAAGCTGTAAATATGTCTGGTCAGTAGAGATATCACTTTGTCTCTTTTCAATCTGTACCATGTAAGAAGTGATAAACAATTCGCAGAAACTTATTACTCACCATCATTAATTAACACAACGAAGCATTGGACTAATCTATTTAGAGCAGCCATCAGGGCGTTATAAGAGTAGCAGCTCGATTAAAAAAGAATTAAATAAAAATCAGTTATTGGAAAAAAACTCTAAATTTAGCGGTGTTAAATTCTGCACGTTTAATACAAGATATTTCACTTAATCATACACGATATATTAAATTGAACACATTAGGATAAATATTGGGATCAAGCGGTCAAGGAATGGATCAATGCAGCTTATTAATAAAGCAGAAATACTTTTATCATCATATAACTTGAAAAAGATATAAAGGCAATGAATTATAAATATGAAAAGAGAATTCAACGATCAGCAAACACGTTCGAGTGTATGTTTGAAAACGATGATGAATGATGAACAGGATAACCGTACAGGAATATTTAATGGATGAAAAGATTAATAACTTGAAATTTCGTGACAAAAATTTGAAATAGCGAATAAAACTTGAAAAATTACATTTGGTGCCTTCAAAATATGACAATTACAAATTGTATACACAATAGTAAGGCTTATATAAAAAACTTAAAAAATAGAATGCGTTATAATGACACAGCGCAATGGATGTGTATTGATTGTAAGTTGTTGTCATACACTCTATATTATAAGCTTCAGTGTTTAGGCAATCGTTTTAAATGAGTACAAATTTAATACGTTCTTACGTTTTTTTAAGATCATTGCATAGTCAAACACATAGAGTATAATATGTTTGACTATGCGATGATCTTTAAATGTAGCAATTCAGCACGTACAGCATATTATAAAAAGCTACAACTTTCTTCCATCGTTAAAAATGTAAGAGTACTTAGAACATCGTAGAGCAGATACACAGTTTCTACATAGTAGATACATTGCTGATAATAGGGATCTATAATAGAGTTAATTTTAAGCTTCTGCAGGTTCTACTCGATGTTTTTTTTACAGGATCGATTAATCCAATACGAGCAATGGAAGAGATTTACTATGACGCGAAATTTATTTCATCGATTGCTCTGACAGATCTGACATAAACTATCAGAGATAAGACGAAAACCGTTTACAAGAAGCTTGTAAAAAGATTGCAAGGACATCTCATGACAGACTGATACTAACTGACTATAAACTATCGAGTCACTGTCGGTTTCGAAGAAAACGTGCATATTTCAAAATATTTATTCATTGCAAATGCTTGTATAAGACATTAAATAATATCGATGCAGTTAGTGACAAAGTGGACAAAAGTAAAAAAATTAATAAAATGAATCTCTTTAAATTTAGTATAACAATTAGTAACGTGACACAAAACAGATGTATAACAATATTTTTTAAATAATGCTAACAAGAGAGACAAAAGCGCTTTTAAAATATATTTTTAGAAATTTGAAGCATTTTTTATTAGTATTTCTTTATTCATTGAAACGAAAAAAAATAAATGTGATCATCAGAGAGAAAGTGTTCAAAATGAATCAGTGATATAACTGTAAAAAATTACAATTCTTTAATGATTCGAATTCGAGAGTACACTGACTTCATGAGTTTGAAATAACTGATTCTTACCCATTAATTCCTATTAAAATCTTAAGATAAGTAAATAATAATGATGATAGCAAAAAATCTTATAAAAGAGCTATAAGTTATCGCTATAAATTTCTACTTTGTTTTTGAGTAAAATTAAGTATAAAATTAAATTAAGCTTATATAAAAATATGTTCAGTTGAAAGTTATTATATGAACTACACTTGTTGTAACAATGTATCACGAGGGCTACGTATATAGAAAATAACCGCAGATCTCGCATTACTGCATGAAGACGGAAGGTTAGATGAGGTATTAAATTAATCCCAATACGAATCTGTTTCCGTCAGATAAAACCAACAGAAATATTGCTCGTGGACAAGATATTTACAAGATCTTGGACCAGAAGTAAACATTGGACTATCCTTTACTTTTTAATAACAAAGTAAAGGATAATAAAATAAATAGTTGAAATCAAGTATAGTACAGCAGATATAAGTTCAATAAAATGATGACAATAATTACCTTGTTGAGAACATTTAATGTTCATTACACAATATATATATTTTTTCATTACACAATATAATTTTACTGATTTGAATTTATTATGCAACTATATGATTAATCTGTTCACAGTGTGTATACATTGTGTAGAATGTATAGGAGCCAGTGGCGTATTGAGACAAGGCACCACCAGGTCAAATGTGCCGACCGTAAATCAATTTGATCATTTCATAAAATTTGAAGAAACATTTCCCCTTACATCTTTTTGATCATCTGAATTCTTCAAGAACAATAATTAGTTACATTTTTCTCTTTATTTCTTCTCTATTCAGATGATTCTTTTTTCTCTTTTCATCTTTTTCATCTAAAATGTTGCCCTGTGGAAGTGCCGCCGCTCGCGATGGATCGGCCCCTCCGTGGCGCCTTTGAAACTCCAGATCAAGGGCGCATAACACAATTGCTGGCCTAATCACAGATACAAAAAATGACAAATTCCTACTTTACATTGCTAGTATCTGCAAATATCTTTTTATCACTGATTAATATATGAAGCTCGTCGTGACGTTGTATATTGCCTTGAAACTCCTAAAATTTACCAAATTAACAAATTTTCTTTCGGAGTTCGATTTATTAATCTATGGATTAGTGTCAGGGTGAGAATTAGAGTTATGGCAAGCTCAATTCTAATCTAAAGCTAACCCTAACTCATACATTTGGGATATCTAGTTTAAAGCCAGATAAATGCTGCTGTGTAATATTTACATAATGCAAGAAATACATTACAGAATTGTAGGTTTACCGCGAGACCTTCAGACAAAATAATGGTCATAGAAGTACTGTAATTCTACGTCCATGTTTTTGCTGTGTAAATATAATATGTACAATGCGCTGTTGATAAACTGTTTTGTTATGATGATCCAATATTTGACGCTATTATTGAAAATACTAATATTTATATCTATAATTGTTTCAATACAGTAATTTATTGTATTATTCAATAAAATTGCAGAAATCTAGTAGCATAGTATCTGATTGCTAAAATGTTTTTATGTTATTTATATGTTTAGGATAATTTACGTATGTTGTTATATATTAAAAAATATTTTATTTACAGGTAAATAATTCGTGATAAAATTTTTAAAAAAGTCAGCGACGGTTATTTCTATCAAAACTATAATTCTACTTGTCATATATAATTGACCTAAAATTTATCATAAAATACATTACTACGATTATTAATCAATTAACCAATTAACCAAGTTAATCAATATTTTACGTTATTAGTTTTATCAATAAAATTAATAATTGTTTTAACAATAAAATTGCATTTTATTTTAGTAGAAAGTAATCAATTAATAACGTTTCGGTGTCAGACAAAAATAGTGCCTTGAGCAGTTCAAGAACATGAACGTGTCTGCCTACAATACTAAATTACCATGTTCGATTCATAACATTATTAAGAAATGTAAAAAATGATCTTTGCATAAAAGAAATTCACACGGCATAAAACAAAATGTGTCTCAAATTATCCGCAAGTGAAAATGCGACAACTGTAGTTTGTAGACGTGCAAATTTGACATGAGCAGTAATTACCAAATTTTACGTCCATATTTTTATGATGCATTCAAACCTTTGACTTTTTTATGAAAGAAATTCAAATTCAATTTAATCAAGCGAATAGCAAATTTATTGATTTTTCAAATCATATGCTGGAAACAGGTTAAAATTGAGTCATTTTTGGACATCGTAACTGCCTATAAAGCCAATAATAAAAAGAGTTCTAAAAATATGTTTAACCTAGCATTCATGTACAGCTTTTTTCATAATGGCCAATATTAGTATGATTTCAAGATTATTTCGAGAAAGCTTATTAATGTGGTTCAAGGGTTATCAAGAGTGTTTCAAGCGTGAATTTATCACAATGATTAATTATTTTAAAATGTTAATAATAAATTTTATATTTAATATATTATATATTTACAACGTGATTTCAAGATTAGTAATAAGTAATTAAATTCTTTATAAACGCCCTTTTAAACACCAAAGAATTAATATCCGTTCATATTAAAGTCTGTTTTGTCTATTATTCGTTTATCTCTATAGTGTATACTTGTTTTTACATGTTAGGACAAATTTACGATTTTTATCGATTGAATAATAATGATAAAATATACAAACATACTCCCAGTTTGTTTCCGGAGGCTGGAGATCACCAATTGTCGTCAAAGTCAGCGTCGACCAGTAAAGTGACCTCAAATATTTCTGAGTAACCGACGAGTAGTTACCAACAGGCTTCGGATAGCCCCAAGCGCTTTGGAAGTTCTCCGCCTTTGAAATCAGAAAATAAAAAGCCGCGAACCAATGCGATCCAAGAAACAGCACGTGCGACAGATTCACAACCCTCCACATATTCGGATACACCGTTCTCGTTTCTACTAAATACACAAATCTGTACAATCGGTAGGATTTGAGAAATCGCGGAAAACGCACCAAGGGATGTATTCCGATGTAGAATTGAATGAGATCAAGAGGTAGAAGCGAGATAAGATCGAGAAGAAACGAACGAGAATAAATGTAATTTCGCGCCAGTTTTGAGCTGCTGTAGACGATTAACCCTCGTTCCAAATATCCCGTACGAAATTGTACCATAATATCGAGAATGTAGATGAGATCGCAGACGCCATCTGTTGTCAACCAGAGGATCTCGTATCCCTCGTGGATCTCAGGGAAGGCTTCCCTTGCGATGCACGTCCAGAGATTGTAGAGAACTGCGGTGGTGTTGATGGCAAGCCAGTAGAACATGAAGCTCTCGTCGGGGTTTGCGACGAAGCGGGACTCGCGACGTTTTCTTTTAGCTTCGGCGACACCTTCAGTGGTCGTCGCTTCACTCAAGTCTGTTTCTACAATAAATGTTATAATTAACTCAATATTAAAAGTTATTTTCTAAAGAGATTAAATAAATAGATCAATAGATTTTTAATTAAATAGATTTTTAATATAACATGACAACCGCAAAGTTGTTACTAGGTACAAAGTATACAATGGCCTGTACAAAATATAGACATTGTGCTAGTGTGGCTGTCAAAGCATGGGCACAGTTAGGCTGCAGCTGGATCAGTTACACACATAACACGATGCCTAATACGATGAAACACCTGGCCAAAATGTTGTCACGCGGTAGCATTAATATTAAAAATTAATATCTATGATTTTACATATTTTATATTGTATATGTCACATATTAATTATAATAATATGTCCAGGAAAGTTATGCGTAGAGTCACAAATTTGAGTCCAGGAGTGAAATTTTCGCTCTCTTGATATCATAAAATTCATCTGTAAGGTTTTTACAGTTTATTAGATTTAATATTTATATTAAGAATATGATTATTGTTGCTCATGGAATTCACATAATTCTGTGTGATTTATATTTAAGTAATATTGTGTATTTTTAGGGATGCAAGTTCAATTTAATTGAATTTAATCTTATTACAGCATATTACGAATTTTACATTATCTTTTTAATTCCATAATATGGCGGGCAAAGTACCTTTTATAAATTTCAGAAATGACTGAATTTCTGATTTTTAAAGTAATTTCTGAAATGGTTACTTAGTTAATTGCACTAAATCTGTTATTGTTAGAAAACTACTTTAATCATATGTCAGTTCCTTTAACCAGGGTCAAACTTTAAGCACTGAATTATAGCTGATGGTTATAAATTTAAGCTATAAATGCGGCATAAGAGTGCGGGGGTTAAATCTTTGTATTATAGTGTAAACAGCATTCATTTGTTTAATGGAAATGCAAAAAGATTTTCAATTTGAAAATTGTAATGTGATATGAACTCTATTATGTTATTATTTCTGTATAAAGTATCCATTATATTTTGAAATGAATTATTAGCTATAATAGTAAGTGTGGACGCTTTCTTCAAAACTGACTATTTTTATTTATTTTGCATGTTTAATTTGTTAAACTACATATATGAATTTAAAGTTGTGCATAGGTATACAATTGTTCTTCGCTGACAATATTAAATTGATTGCATGTACTTCATAGTACTTTATAGTACTTTAGTAATCTTGTACCGCACGTATGTTGTTTAAGCTTCAATGTTGTGTACTGGTATTATTTAAATAAATAAAACAAGTTAGAAATATTAATTTCTATTTCTAGCCAACTTTTCTTGTATTTAAGTCCATTAAAATAGGCCTAAAACTAAAATTGCATCTTTATTATATGCCGTAAATATCCTTGCTATATTCAATGAATATGGTAAAAGCTGTGATTAGTTTAGTAATGATACCAATTACTTTAGGAATATTGTCTAAATATTTTTTAACGTTGCAACGTTGCACAGATTTTTTGTTCAAAAAAGAGTAAACAGCTTACAGCAAAAAATTTGAAAACTTTAATAAATACAGCAAAATGTTACACACGTACTGTATAAAATAAAGATCGCGATATTATTGTTTTAACTCAATAACATTTCAATTGCATGAAATGAAGCATACTGTCATCGTCTTTATCATTGCTTATTCTTATCTCTACTTTTTTTAAGAAAAAATAAATAATTAAAAGACAACGTATGTTGAGAACGTACGTTTTTTACAACGAAGAAACGATAACTCTCTACATTGGATAAAATATTGAAATCAATATGCGAGAAAACCACAGGAGTAAAGATTTCATCTGAAATGATTATCGAAAATGATTTCTATCTTCTGAATATATGCCTACTTGCTTACTTTGTTCGGTTTTTCTTCAAAATAAATTTCATTTCTTTTTTTTGCTAGATAGAAGTATTATCGATCGATTCACAGCAGAAACTCATCAACTCAACAGATTTAGTTATAGACGCTAGCAGGACGGTGACCGATATAGATCACAAGCGATGGAAACCTCTTGTTTATAATTTCTGCCAAAAGCAGTATTTAGACCTAACATAAATATATACTCGCTTTGTCTCTCAGAAGTATATAATATCACCCGTTTATAAAAAAAATAAGTACACTGTCGTCTGTATCAACATTCGACTCTTTTTTATTTTAATAATTAATATGTGAGATAAACACGATCAAATAATTCAAACAAGCACAAGCCTTAAGATCGAGATTATATTCGTTTCAGACTACTGAGGTGTACCAATTACATTAGAAAAATGCATTGTACTTGGTTATTTCAGTGAGTAATATTTTCACTCGGAATTAATAACAACTTTAACTATTTACTTGAATAAGAGGAAACAATAATTTCGATGCATTCTCAAAACTTTAAATAAATGCACAATTAAAAATTATACATAGCAATTAAATTAACAATAAACAAATACAGAATTTAATTAAAATTAAAATTTCTTAACTTACAATCTGCATTTTCATTTATTATAAAATTATACATATAAGCCTATAATGAAATTAATTTAAGATTATTAAGATCGGTATAATTTGCTAAGATTTAAAGAAAGCCAATGACTAAATTTTACAGTTTATTTACAGTAAATGTTACAATATTATGTACTAATAAAGAACATTTAAAATTTGAATTAGAAGTTTCAAGTCAAATACTAAATACTACGCGATTAAAGCATGCATAATCTGAAATCAATAAATAAACATTCAAATGGATAAATAAATAAGCATTATAAATAATAAAACAAACCTTCATCACGATCAATTGAAGATCCAGTCGATCTCTCAGCGCAGTGATTATAAGGACTCCCACCGTGCCGCGTCGAAAACTTCTTCAGAAATGAATCCTCTCTTGATAGATTTCCATTTTTTGGTCGACGACGACCATTAGGCGCCACGGCGCTGGCAACGCGAATAGTTCCCCGTAGCTTCGTCCACCGAGACCTGTCATCGGTCCCCTGGTCGCTGCTGATCGTCCCGGCCGTGCCGTCTTTGGTCAGCGGTCGCGCGACTTCGGCGGCAGAAGGAGACCCGAGTAGCTCCAGGTGTTCCTCCATTATAAGCCTTTGTGGAGCAAATTACTTGCACGAATACAATTGAGTTTTTATCATTTGATTATTAGATCAGTTTATTATTGATTTAAACAGTCTTTGGAATGAAACTTGTCTACAAGATATTAACTCAACGATATTTAAAAGTATTATAATCATATTGTAGCGTATTCCAATATTTAGAAAGCCTACATTTCTATTTATCTTTACAAAATATAGAAAAAAATGTAACAATGGATAATATCCAAATAAGTTAATTTATCTGTATCTAATTTTACCCCGTTTTTATTTTTACATGTAAATAAATAAAAAATTTCTATCCTAATCAGGTTTACTAGGGCTCGGTCTAGATACACTGTTTAAATGTTGAAGAAATTTGTATCGTTCAATTTTATCTCAAATAATCAATACAAAGCCAGAATATTTTCAAATAAAAGCTTTAAAAAACTGCAAGACAATGTGCTCTGTTGACAAGATTGAGTTGAACCGTATTTCTTTCCGTGGATTAAGTTAGTTGAGAATTTACATTTCAAAAGCGTTTCACGATTATCTGTGCAGAGCAAAAAAGCGAACAGTGGAAGAAATTCAAATGCCGAATAAATTCGATAAGGAAACGAAAATACGCCTCAAGTCCCAAGAGATATCAATAGACAAATTCCTAACGGAAGACCACTTTTGTGATTAACAATGATATTTATATCTTGGTTTAGCTAAAAAAAACCTAAAATATAATAATTTTTCCAAATTCTTTGTTTAAAAAATGTAAATCTTAGTTATAATTTTTATCTTTGACTGTTCTCAGAGTTTTAATTTTCTGCAGCTGCTATTGAGTAAAAAAAGTCAAAAAAAGCCAATCCGGTTTAAAACGATACATATTGAAGAATAATTCTTAATATTGTTTTAATTATTTTGAAAATTCATAACTATTTATTTTTACAAACGGAAAAGCATGAACAATTATTTATAAAGATCAGACATTAATAAATTCAGCAGCTTTGTTGTTGTTTATAATAAAAACTGCTGAATTTTAACATCTGTGGCGATAAAAACATGAAAGATTATGCAATAATTTTTATATTAATCGATAACTGATAATCTTATTACAAATTACGGAAACAATAGTTATAAAAATAACGAGGTATACCTACCAGTTGATGTAAATTATAATAATAATAATAATAATAATAATAATACAATATCTATTTAATCACTGAAACATTACGTCAAATTTATATATTCTAAATGCTATGTACTAATGTAATTTTGATATTATATAATGGGTGTAAAAATTAAATAGCTTTTTATAAGAACTTTACAAATTCAAATGATAATCAAATCACTTCAAATCGCAATAGTTCATCAATGCAAAGTAAGTGCAGCAGAGAACCGAGTGCGAATAAGCAACGTGACGTTATGACGCAACGCGACGCCAAGGTCGTTTCGGTCAAAACGCATCAATACTAGACGACCATCAGTTTTACGTTCATCTACAAACAGTCGTAAGTCTTCGATCAAGATACGACGCACGTCACTTTATGAAGTAAAAGTGACGTCAATGATTGAGCATTTGTTCGTCATTATCCTCTAAATAGCGTCTATTCTCAATTATTCAAATTCCGGCGTCAGTGTATGACGTTTACAGAGTGAAACAATATGATAAAACATCATGTTGCTTGAGAAATTAGTTCTCAATTTCTTGCTCATATCCGCAGAGGATTCTATAGTTGTTTATGAGGGGGACGGAGGGGGGAGAGATATTTATCACTTATCTTATAATACAATTTGTTTATAATGTTGGAAAAATAATTAAGATTTTAGAGAATCGGAATCGTGCGTAAACTAGATATTATGTTATATACTGTTATAATCATAAAATATCAAGAATATATTTACTGTTACATACTGTTATAAATATAAAAAATATGCTCTTATAATCGTAGAATACCTTAGTAATCCAAAATTGCGGTAAAGCAAACTAATATATAAATAATTGTTGTAATATATTACAATCACTTCAAATTGTATTTACCGAATTATTTTACGTGATTAAAAGTTTAAAAGTTTTCATGGCATTGGACTTAAACTATTTGTTATTCGATTTAATGTTATTTGATTCAATTAATGGCTCCAGCCTACCCATCCCCACCTTTGTATCCGCCACTAACGAATATATCAAAGTTTGTTGGCAAATTAA
This sequence comes from Oconnorella tubifera, assembly GCA_034700105.1. NCBI lineage: Eukaryota > Metazoa > Annelida > Clitellata > Enchytraeida > Enchytraeidae > Oconnorella > Oconnorella tubifera. The sequence continues at coordinate 10,945 of JAQIXG010000723.1, forward strand.
TTAGAGCTCATAATTGGAAAACAATAGAATTCTGATTCAGATCCGACTCTCAATATTGCTTTATAACTTCTTTATCTATTATAATATAGAAAAATTCCTTACCTGTAAGTTTTATGTCTTTGACACTGTAACTCTTATAAAAAAATGCCTTTTAAAACGCTACAATTTTCTTTAAATTCAATGCAAATGCATTCAATCTATTCCATGAAATTCTTGCTCGTTATTAATCCTACAAAAGCTAAATTGGTGACAAATTGTCACAACTATGCTTATGGTCCACTTATTACAAGAAGAATTCTACATGTTGATAGTCTAAAATAACTTTTCTCTTTCTACTCAAAGTATTAATCTCACTTCGAGGCTTTGAACTATCATAAAAACTGAATGTAGATATTCATAATATCTTGACAGAGGCTCATATGCAGCTATAATATGCAAATACTGCTGCATCAGTTAAGATTCCAATCCTAAATATGCATTGCTTTTAATTCCCGAATTTAAGCATAGAAATATCGTTTTCAGGAAAGATCGTTAACATAGATTAAACTTGTGTTCATTTCTATTTAAGTAAAGATAAGTAAGGAGTCTATTCTGATTCGTTGACTTAAAATAGTTACATTTTTTTTAGAAAACAATTGCATTCAGTTTGTAACGCAAACTCCGACGCTTTGCTTCTTGTTACGAAAAAGGATTTTATATCGAGGTCTTCTTTGCTAACCAGTCTCGCCCCTTTAATCCAGTGGATTATCATTATAGTCATTAAGTAAAAGCATTGTATAGTATACTAATTCTAATCCAAAGAAGGTTGGATTTTTGGATTGAAATTATGAATAGTTGTAGGTTTGGGATTGCTGTTATCTTGTAAGATGTAATTAAATAATTTAATTTTAGCTAAAGAATCTTTAGGGAGGAATTGATTAAAACTGGATTCTCGCTGCTGAGCCTGCATTCTTGTGGGTCGTTTGTTATGAATTTCTTGTTTGCTAACGATAAGAGGTTTGTCCTCAACTCACTGGCGCTTCACACTCAGTCTACTATAAAACGCAATAATATTTACATCTCGATGAGATTTTCTGGTTATTGTAAAACTGTGTTATATTATTATCTCATTTTATTACTTGCCTCTCGTATAATACATATTTTTGGTTTTATGTAATTGGAAAATGTGTTGTTCTGTCCTTGGTAACAGTTTAATAACAATAATTGGAATAATGGAAAAACACGAACAATTAATCGACTATTTCAAAAAACTACATAAATTCATTTTCACTTGACAGCATTTTAGATTAAATAATCGTATATATTGAATTTAATTGTATTTACTACACTTTCAAATGATCTTGTATCTGCAATGTTATGTAACGTTAAATGCAGATAAATTTCAATATATACCGAATTGAGGCTTGCAGTAGAAATTGAACTAAAAACTATTCCTAGACACTTTAATAATTGAGGTGTTTTCGGACTATATTTACTATTAATTATTCAAGACTAAGCAGGATTGCTGAGTAAGGGTAGAATGGTATCAGGGCTTGTAACGCTCCATACACACGTCAGAAACTGCTAAAACTGTGTAAAATACTAAATAAAAAATGTACATTTATCAACAATTAGAACAGATATCAGTTAGATACTGAGATAAAGGGTTCAATTTTAAGGCTAAGAGAAAGTTTGTCATATTATCTCAAAAATGATAAATTTATGTGATAAATTCGTGACACGGTCTTGGTTCGTTGCCCATAACTTGAACACAGTTATATTTAAATAAAGTATCTAATATTAGAGTCAAAATTAAAACAATAAATAAAATTTCTAAATTTATTGAAATAATTAAGATTAATTCGATATTAATGGAATTTTGATTAACAAATTTGGCTCTACACTGCGTAATAGTAATATTACGCAATAATTATTACGCGTAATAATTATTGTTTGTTTATCTTCGAAATAAAATATACAACCATCGTGTTGGAATGTTTCTTCTTTACTGATATTAGTAATATTATAATAATTATAATATTACTAATTAATTTTATACTATTTATGACTTTGTTTACACTTCACGCTTGCCAAATTTCTCGATTAAATAGAATTCCTGCAGCGAAAATAAAACACCCATGATTTTGGAAATTTAGGCTCTCTGTCTGTTGACACCTGTTTTCATATTAATATATAATTTATTTTCAACTTAACAATGAACAATTTTCTCTTTATCAGCACTAACTAAGCAGTAACATTTGCTAGTAAACATATTTCCAATTTGTGCACAGATTTAAGCATTGAGTTAGTCATGGTTAAGTTTAGATAAATGAATTTAAGTTAATATTTTTTTAATGACCCAAAACTCAAAATAATTTTTGTCCCAAACCAATTTTAAATTAACCCCAAATGCTTATCTTTACTTAATCTGAAAATATATGTTTACAGAATGACAGTGTTTTTCTATCCTGTATTTTTGCAATGTATTAAAAATAACAATTTATAACAAATTGTATTTCAATCATAAACAATAGTGCGTTCAACAATAGTATAGATAAGTTTTGACAGGTTTCGAATATATATTTACAAGCGAATTTAACATAATTTCGATCGCAAATATCATTTTAAAGGTATTAGACAAATATTTAAATATCTCTCTAGTCTTCTATCCGTCTCTTGATAAACTTATATCAAGAAATAATAAAGCATTACAAACGTATAAACATGTTACTAATACAAAATTTCAAACGTTTAGATGTATTCATTTATACTTTATAAAAGCTATAATTTACAGTTTCGATAAAAATACTTATTTTGACAAAATGACTAGGGCAAATATCCCAGAGACTTTTCAAAATTTATCTGCTGAGGAGTTGAAGTGTTACTTTCAAAATTTAAATTTCCGAATAAAGACGCAATCTCACGATCCTTCATCGGCCGATCCGAATCGTCTTGTTTATCCGAAACAATATTGACCTTTATTGCGGATTGATTTCGTTCTATGTCATTCGTAATATGTCGCGCCGGGGCCTCGGTTTTCGACGCTTTTCCGAAGATATCATCTCCTACAGGTAATACCCTGATGCCCTGAACTTTACGCGGCTGAACCAACGCAACAGGTTTCTCGTTGAATTCCTTGCTGGCTATTCTCGTTTGCGACGACTGTACGTCTGTTTCTCGAGGAAAAACTCCAAAAACACTTTTTCTTGCACCCGAAACAACTGGTTCGTTATTCGCTAATGGTTGGGGCTGTCGATTTGGTTGTATTACATCAGGTTTATTTATAGGTTCTGGCTCCCATGTTTTAGGAAGAGCTGGAAGTGGTTTGTTATTTGATTGGTTAAAATCTCTACGATTCGTTTCATTTATGAACCTAGATGGTTCAAGAGTGGTAACTGATGGGCGGGAATCAACTGCGGCCCAATTTGGGTGCGAAGCGGCCCCCGGGAACTTCCGACGATAGCTCGGTGATGTGCCGGGCTGCCTCGAAGGAGGCTCTGATACTTCTAGTCTATCTTGAGGCCGCGAGAAAACTCCCGCAGGACGATGACTGACTGCGTCGTTCAACCAAGGACGACTTCCCTCGCTATTCTCGTAAATGTTATTAGTGATCGGTTTTACTGGAGTCGGTTGCCAGGAGTTTGGTTTAGACTGCGCGTTGTCAAAACGTGGATCAATATTTCCGTATACCGGTGCAGCGTTTTCTCGCTTGATTTCCATATTAAAATTACTTTTTCCGAATATATTTTCAGATGTGCTGAAAGGAAATCCTTTCGCATAGAGATTATCAGGCTGGATATTCCCGTAAACGTGTTCGTTTAGTAAAATAGGACCTGGTGTCACACGATTATTTATATCGGCTGGCTGACGTAGCCATTCTAGACTATGTGTGCCACTCATGTTCTGCTGGTTGCCGTAAATATGTTCTGATTGCATTCTTTTCGCGTCAATCTGAAATCCGCCTCTGTTTTGATTTACATCAATCTGTGAACTATGCGAGTCCACAAATCTGTTATTCTGTCTTGAAAAATCATCGATATTACCATATTTGTGTTCTTCATGTTGAAGTTTCAATGGATCTCCAAGTAGGTCCTTCTGTGAGAGAGCGTAGCCCCGCGGTGGTTCTAACTTGGCAGATAAATTTTGATTGCTTCCGATATTTGCAGCATGTCTTGACAGATCGACTTGCTTTGCTCCCCATACCTCTGAAGGGTGACCACCTCGAGATGCAACATCAACATGACTGGATGAATACATTCCCATGATTCCTTGATTGCCTCCGCCTTGGGAATTCATATCGCGATGAACATTTCTGGAAGAATCGTTTGGCTGACCAACTGCTTGCGAGTCGGTGTTATCGTGTGGATTATATCCAAAAAGGCCAATTCCTTCGCTTGCTGTAAAATTTGCCTGGGCTTTGTTGAGAAATTGAGTTAAAGCCAGAGCCTGTTGCTCGGAAGAGCAAATGAACGCGTGTAGATCAAGCGCCTTTAGTCCCGTCGTACGACGTAGCACCACTGCAAAAATTACCGGATGTGTCAGCTTTATTAGATGTTTATCTTTTTTATAGTCGAGCTGAGAGAATAGATTATCCGTTGATCTATTCTGATCGTAGTTCAACGGCTCAAACCCGCATTTGTATCTCTTATCTTTCTCACGAACAGTAACAAACTGAACAGCATCCCAGAAAACTATAAAAGGCATTGCGTAGAATATCTCGGCTCCCGTTGAATTGTTCATTTGTGTGTTGTTTTTCATCTGACTGATAGTTAGTCCTTTATCAGTGATGGATAGAATATTTGAGTTGAGGCGTATGCATCCCGTTGGCCTCTGGTAAGCGAAGTAGAGATCTCTAAGAGGTTTCTGTAGAGTACCGAGACCAGTCGCCAATTGGGACAACATGGCTGCACCCAAGTATTGAACATCAAAAGTTCTAGAACCATAATTACCCTGCATTGTTACGATGTTCAGACAATTGAATAAGCCGCCCTTTATGGATCTGTTGATATCCTGAATATCCAAAAGTATAACGTAATACTGGTCACTATTACTATTATAGCAATATTGCTATTTTACAATTTTCAAAATTAAAATTTCGGATCATATTATATTAACCATAATATTGCTGTCTTCAGAATAAAAGCTATAATATACATTTTACGAGAGTACTTATAGAAACTATTGATTTCCGTAATGAAACGATAATTAAAATTGTCGTCATATAATTAAAATTAATGTTTATCTTCTCTGATTAAGATTATTCTATGCTATGCAAAACCAACGCAATCACATGTAAACTAATTCTCACATTATAAACAGACAAGGGCCGGTGACACAGCGGAATTGTCTATTATTCAGGAAGGTTCATTGTGATCCTAACGGTAAATAATATCACTGCGTGTAGGCTTCAGGCTCGCAGGTAGAATACGAAACACCTTACTAGCCCTCGAATGCAAATCCTAGCCCGTAGCACCTGTTTGATTCTGCTTGTAAAATACCAGATAATAGCTGTTTTGTCGAGTCGTGTTGATTTTTTTTGCAGTCTAAGCTTTTGATGGTATTTCAAGCGTGTCGGCGCTATTTGCCTGTCAAGTTCAAATTTAGAAAAAAATCAATACAAATACTTAAGAACACAGAGATTAGACATTATTTTTTATGATAATAGTTGATACTTTTCAAGTTCAATATCAGGAACATGAATGTATTCGTAAAGTATTCGTACAGTATTCATTAAATAATTGTTAAGTTAACAGTCGACGAAAATTCCGTCTAATATGCCTATACGGGAAATTATAATAAATATTTAAATTGCACATTTATGATCTCCAATTACAATTATGTCTAATAAAATCAAAAGTGTAATATGATATTGATACCGTAATCTTTAGTAAACGCAATCAACATTTAAGCAATTAAAATGATTTTCGTTGTCTTTTCATTCTTTTGTGCTTTCTATTAAATATCACTCATAATGAAATGTATTTGAATTATTATAGCCTATTACTGAGTATATTCTAACTGTCTGTATCTTTAGATTAACATAATTAAAAACTGTAGAGTTAGCATAAATAAATATTAACTCTTGATATTTAATAATCTTGTATCAAGATCGGATACGTGCTGAAAGATCTCATAAATCCATTGACTAAATTAATCTATCGCTCAATTATCGATTTTTTTTCTATTATTTACTTTGTTGGGTACAAATAACGGCAAATAGTACATATTGAAAGATTATTATTGATCGCTGTTCCGCTCTAGAGGAAAAGTAGAAGTACATCATTGTGTTTAGTCAATCGTGACAATCCCATACTATTAAGTGCTAATTCAGTGTATCGAATTAAATTTAATCTCTAAATTACTCATTTTATTTAATTCTAAATTTTATTCACGAAAGAAACTAATTTACTAAGAATAAATATTGCATTTTGCATCATCAACAGTTTATTAGATATATAAATCAAATTATTTAGACAATGAGATTACATTACATATATACTGGGAAACTGAATTTTACAGCAATTATAAGACAACAATATGAGAATTCGTTTTCATTAGATATATAATTGCATTTTTATAATATAATTACTTCGACCTTGTTTCATATTTATCACAGAGTACGTATATGATGAAATTTAATTTTAAAAAACGCAATTATTTAAATAAAGATAGTAAGTAGTTCTTCAAATATTACATATACAGGATAAAATTAAAATGTGCATTGGATATTTAGTTTATTTTCAGATCATCGCAATAACTTTCTCATAATAATATCATCTCGTCAGGTCTTAGTTACTCATATACACTACGACAAATAACCCAGTGTGCTAATAACACAGTTACTTGTGGATGACCAATAAGAATGATTGAGTATACGGACTTCAAAATGTAAAAGTACTTTCCGATTAAATATTTCTGCTAAATATAATCAGTTTAAACAAATGAGCATATAATATTTAATATTTTTATTTTTGTATTTAATGATTAGAATTTTAATAAACTAATTGGAAAATTTTATATAACGCCAGATTTCATAAATTGTAGCAATTCGACAAAATAACAAATGATAGTAGGCATAAGCTAAATAAAGTTTTCAAATTAAAAAAAAGATGCACTTAAAGAGTAATAAACTATTACTTCACTTTTATTAAACGTATATTAAACTCTTCTATAAAACGTGAATTATACTGATATAAGTTTAAATGAGTATAATTCATAGTCACAGTGTCATTAGTCATAGCGAATAGGATTTGATGTGATTTGTGTGCGAAAGAATTTTTCTGAGTAACTGCCTACTCATCGATAAACTAAATTTTTGAAATAAAAAAGTGAATAGAATACTTTAGGCTGCAGAAAGATGCATGCCGTCTACGCAAGATTAAATTTAAGCTCCGTGCAACTTCGTGCTATATAAAATTATAACCAAAAGTAGGCATACTTCGCAAATGAGTGCTACACTGTTTAAAGTGTAGTATTAAATGTAAATGTATTATATATTTAAATGTGAATAATACACGTTTTTTAAAAACCATTATTTAAAGGAAGTTAAATAGTAGTAAATAATTTCTTTATTATTTTTGGAACAAGAAAAAGAGTGAAATTCTAGTTTGTCAAGTTTCTATCATTGGAAAGTGAACATCACAGTTATGTATATTAGCTTTTTCATTTTATGCGTTAAGATAACATTTATCAAATTGATAAAAAAATTAATGTTTCGTTACATTCATTTCATACTGTATCATATAAAATCTGCAAGACCTAACGCAAAGTATCATACCGGAGGTAAAACTATTATTATTCCTTCTTATAATAAACCTAAAATAATGCTTCATCTTATTCAGCGAATCATATGTTTTTTCTATTATTCGCCAGATTTCGCTGTGTGTTGTTAACGTGCTCAATGATGAGCTAGAAATTCAACATTAAAATTAAACATTCATATTAAATTAGGTCTTGAGTCAAAATTCAATAAATTTAAATTTGAAGCTTGAATCATTATTTTGTAGTCGGCATTCAGAATAAATCTTGTCAATATATGAACACTACTTATGTGCACAAGATAACGAAAAAAATTTAATGCACGCTACGAAATTTAATTCCAAAACCTGTTTATTTCGAATCTTTCCTCTAACCAGATCTCTAACGGGATTCAACAATTAAATTATTTATTAGAAAATTTAATATTTGCCTTTTTATAGCTTCAGTAAATAGAGTTTGACATTTTGTACGAACAAATATAACAAAGAGTTGAACGAAGAATTAATACAAGAACTCAGCTGGGCGATAATTGAACGGAAAAAGGAATCAGTTATAGACGAGACAGACATGCTAATCAAGCTATCTGTATTCATTCTTTTTGTTTTTCTCTATACTATTTCTTTCCCCTTTTGTACATTATCGCTTTCCTGTTGCAATGTTAAACTCTGAAAATAATAATATGGCTAAAGTATTCGATTGGTTGAAAACATGGGGGTCTTGTCATTTATCCAAAAATAAAACGTCTGAATTATGTAAAGTTGACTTATTATATTTTTTAGTTATGTATATAGGTCGTATATACCTTTGATCCGTTTTATTCTGTTTTGTCTTGATGCTAATGTCGAGCACACAATATAATCACGCTACTTTATTACGCGTACTCAGTTGTATATGGATATTCGGGATCTGGGTAGATATTTTATTAAGGATAAGTATCACTGGATTCACTGGATTTTATTTATGATAGACACCCAGTGTCATCTCAATGATTGCACCAATGTCGCTTGCTAACTTTACAAAGTATTGATATATTTCATCAGTACAGGATATTTTCTCGAACGTTTAACACCTTATTGCTTTAGTTAGTCGCTGTGACGCCAGGTTTACACCAAGTGTTCGTCTGCGAGAGACTCTGCGGAAGCCATTATAATAAAACGTTCAGTTTAACTTGTATATAGCTTTTGTCATAATCCAATATTTTTATCGTAATTTTTGTAGAAATAACAATTTTCAAGAATACATTATAAAGATGCAATTGTAATCTCACGTTCAATCTCACGTTCATATACAACTTGTAGAATACAGTTGTAGAATGACGAACCTTGTCAATGATCGTAAGAAAAATAGTTAGACTCCTGGACTAAGATTCGACAGGTTCTAGTTCAAATCCTGGATATTTCAATATTTCACTAACTTGTAACACTCTTCAGTATTCGACACCCTTAAATTGTCAGCTACGTCTGATAATTCATCACATCGTTTATATGCGTCGTTCATACAATTCTGTAGTCCATGATTTAGAACTTAACTTTTAACTTAATACGTACATTAACATTATATAAAATACTTTAAAATATATTATAAGTACTTCTAAATACTGCGAGCCATGAAAAAACTGGAACCCGAGATTTTTGGTTTAATGTCCCTATTACTCCCTAACCACGTTTCCAAAGGATTTATCATTCGTTTAGATATCATTCGATTATAGGCAAGCATCTCAAAACAACTATTGAATAAACCTTTACTTAACGGTCTGTCCCAATCACAAGCTACTTTGACAAAATAAGGAAAGATATCGGTTCTTGTTATATGAAAATTCGTTAAGAATAAGAAAATATCTTGGTAGTAATAAATAATTTAACGATTCAGCATTTTATTCAAAACATTACAATGGAGAAAAATTACATTAAAAATATTATTCTTGTAATTTCATACATATGGAGTATTTTTTATGCAAGGCAGATATAGTGGGGCCTACTAATTTATTTGTGAAACGGCCTACAAAAACTTTATCCGGATCTGGTCATCAAATGAATCAATCTAAACAAATAACCTAAAAGCCGCTACAAATTCTAAATATAGATTTAAATAAAATTGGTTAAAGGCAGGATTCATACGACATCTAAAATGTTTTCTCATGGTATAATACGGTCAATGCATGTCAATTTGCAACGATTATATAGATTGATATTGGATTTTTGATTTAAAACTAAATAATTCAGTATGTTCATTGGCTGTTATCTAAAACTTGTATTTACGGTATGGAATATATGAGTATGTACCTCTCCTTATCTTTCTCTTTGTATCGCTTTCTGTCAGTTCCTCCGTTCGTGTCTAAAATTACTATCACATCTGTATTACTAGATCGAGTAACTATTACAAGACAAATGAACCTGGAGACGTGTTCAGAGTACAGAATTATGATTGATGTACAAACTGTGAAAAATGTATTTCCATCTCGAACAGCTAACTACGAGCTCTTGTTGCTTTCACAGCTCTCTACTAATGATGACGCTTTCAATTTATTTCTTTAATAACTTTTTTCTTTTAAATTTTTTAATATTATCGTAAAGAAGCAAAATTAAAGTTTAAATTGTTAACTGTCTAATGAGTCCAATTATAATTATCAATTATAGATAACAACAGCAATATTAAAGTTAATAACAATTTACTCTTGTTCAACTGTTATCTCAATCAAAGTTCAGTCAGTAGCCTATCAGACATAATTAAGCAAAGACTGATGCATATTATGTCTCAGCATCATCTTCTTCGTTTTGCTGAGGGTAATGCCCCAGCAAATGAAATAACTTATAGCGACTACTGAATAGCAAGCAGAATAACGACTTAATTAACAAATACTTCAAATATTATAAATTCTGATAAAGTAGAATATGGATAGAGTTAGCAGTAAATTAAAACTTGAACATAGCACAGAAATAATATAGCAAAAAGTGAGCTTAAATGAAAGTGAGCAATATGGAATATCGCAAATTCATTACAACTACATAAACAGAAAATGAAACTAAAAAGATAGTACAATGAGACTGCTATAGTAGGCTGACCAGAAATGAAGAATGAAAAATCGGGACAATTTTTTTTATCACAAGACTTATATAACTTTATGTAATTAAGTTTATATAATTATAATATATCTTTTATTTTTCTTTCAACCTTAGCTTCCAACCTAAAAAATACGATCTGATCAGTAGTTACATAGTTCTGTCCTTCAAAACACCTCCAAAATGTGCATTTCTATTGACTGCTGAAAAAGCAATTAATTTTTAGATCAATTTGCATTTTTCTAAAACATCCACTACATTATCAGACAATATTTCAGATGTTTTCTGTTTTAATAGAAGAAAACGTTAGTACTCTATTTTTAACTCCACTGTTTGGACTTGATGGCGCAAAATATTTTACATGAACTGGCAAAAAGTATACACTGTTATGATTGGCAGTGTTATAGTTGAATTGCAGACATTGCAGAATGCAGTACTGTTGTCAGTGGCACTACTGGACAAGAATGGAAACTTACCCTTAAGCTCGTAGTTGAAATAACATTTTCGTTTTGCAATTTTTTATATTAATGGTTAACTTATTTGTCACAGAAACAAATAATTATAACAAAAATAATATAATTTAATCCTGAATTAACTCTTAATCTGAGATTAAATTTCATGAAAGCCAATGGTTTAGTTTGGCTTTGGCATCGTTTTTAGAGTAGGCCTAGAGTTAGATTAAACATTAATATGTAACACCATTTTTTTAATTTGCTTCTATGAAACTGAGCATCATGATTAATATAATTTAAATTTTAGAGAAAATAATACTTTTTATTGTAGCCTACTGTTGTACAATCTAAGTTATTAATTTGCAAAAATATATTTTTGTTTATATAAAATAATTATACATTGTACAACTACGACAACGCGTGTTTACAAAACGACTGACGTAGAATTAAGAATAAAATTTAATGAAGATGCTAAAAGTAATGTTCAATTTAAAACATTTTATACAAAAAGTTGGTGTTTAAGTTACGTTGACCGAAACCGGAACATTTTACCAAAACCGGGACATTTATAGCGTTTTGCCGACATTTCCGCCAGCCGGGACAAGTTGCTTAAAATCGGGACTGTCCCGGGAAAATCGGGACGTCTGGTCAGCCTATACTATATACAATGCAATAATTTATTTATGCTTCAAAAAACTTTGTTTAGCACTATTGGATTCGATAACTAAGGAATTGCATATTTCCTTAACTAACGCCATCTTACAGCAGTTAGCTTTCATCTAGAAAAATATTGATTAATACTCAAAATACGAATAATATTCCGTGATGACTGTTGCTTCGCTGTAATGACAACTAGTTTCATGCTGGTGTCAACTTTTTCATTTATTTATTATTCTAACATTTAAGCGTAGTTTCTCACGTGACAACCAGGAACAAATCAGCTATTTCTGTACATTTTCTCTTGCGGGTCTTTTTCATTCATCAGCTACACGACATTGAGTTGTCAGACTTATTTTGAGAGACGTGTCCCAAGTTACAAAAATTATGAAATTCATTGTTGAGGTCATAATTTATAAACTGAAAGAAACTGAGAGTAATTTACACACGGAGCAGAATATTTTTATTTATAGGTCAAATGTTTATGATAAAAGTATACGGCTTATACAGATCTACGGCTTTAACTGAGTTTTTATCATGAGACCTTGACGCATGTTATAGCAGGAATAATATGCTTAGTACAATAATAATGAGTATTATTTGAGGGCATGCCAGAAAGAATGAAGTTGATTTTCTTCAACCGCTCATAGAGGTTAGCCAAGTATATCGATAAGCGATGGGATAATTATTTTGAAAAATTTGAAACACTTCTTCAAGAAAGTATTTTAGAATAAGTGTATTATTTTGAAAGTTTTTGGCTGCGAGTTGTCAGTTTGGCAAGCTTAACTTAAAGGAATTGCAATTGCAAAGAATCATTGCAGACTTTTTCTTTTGCAAAATGAATATTAGCTGACTGACTTGGTAATATCGCACTCGTGAGGCGTCATTAACCGTTCGTCCATAAAACATTAAACATTACAATCCGTTTGGTCTTCTTTCAGTAACTCTTTCTCAAGATTACAGCCATCGTCTTGTTGGTTGATCTCGCTCCTTCATGATCCATGACTTTCTGCTGTTTATGAGCGTCTTGATGATGTAGCTCAAAAGCAGATAAGGCATCAATGTAATAGCTGCTGTCATAAAATGTCAATAAATACTGATATAAAACGCCTCTATACAGTAACTGTTTTAGATTCTTAAAATATGTTTTATATAAAAACGCATGAAATTACATAGTACTATTCGCATTATTATAATAAATAAGCGCAATATTTAAATGTCATATTTATTTTATTTTCTTACACGACAGCATGCAATCAAATATCTCTGTAATTTTTCAATACCTTATTTAATTAACCTGGTTTTAAATTATTATTTACTATACAGTTTGTTCTCATGGTCATTACTAATTCTAAATTATTACTTGGTTAACTTAAATTTTAAAACATACATTCGATATTAAGTTAAAAGTAGTAAAGAGAGTTGTTACAGTTTTTTGCCTAAATTCTTTCTCGCCATTTAACCCTTGACTGAAAGTTTGGATCAGCTCTTAACATCCTTTTCATAGAAGCTTTTTCGTGTCGAAAGAGCAGTTACTGAACGAAGAAGAAAAGAATGAATGTTGTGTCATGAGAATGATTTAAGATTTCAAACGATCAAAATTGTATTTTCACTAATAATTCTTTCATCAGTTTGAAACCTTTGAGAGAAATTGTTTATTGCATTAATCGCACGTTACACGTTAAAAATCTTTAATATGTAGCTTTTTCTGGTATGATATTATTTAATGACGCGCACTCACTGTAGAAAATGTTTCAACAATGTAAAACTATTTTTAAACTTAGAATTTCTGTATGTATCCATATGTTGAATGCACATTAAATTAAATCTAAATTTTGATGCGTTAGATCTATATTTTGCTGTGTGCAGCTTTAATATTTCTGCATGTTATATTAATATAAGCAATATCAGATGCTATTAATAATACTAAAACCACTGATCTCAACAGCAACAAGTGATCAGCATAAGCATCTGTTGCTATATGTTACAAAGTAAAATCTTACAGAGCTAGAGAAATTAAGGTGCGAAAAGAACGCCTCGTAAAACAGCTCTTTATCAAGTGTGTGTCTCGAAGATTGAGAGACGTAATAATTGCGATACAACTCGTCTCTCTCTAGTCTAAATGTCAGAGTGAAAATATTTAATTCTACATCGTTCTTCCCAGTTTTAAGGTTTTCTCTATTTTCGTGAAAATTTAATGAATAAACAATCATACTTGTTTTCAAAACTAAGTACTAGTTTTAATGTTTATCTCAATTCGCTGTAGCCTAACTTACCGATAGATTAACTTTTAAACAACTTAGTTAATCCAGTTAAGTAATGTCAACGCTAGATTAGATTACTTAACTTTTTAATTAACCTCTTATCTGAACAAAATATTTAATTATAATTTACAGTCTAATTTAGAAATTCTAATAATTAGAATTCACATTTATAATGCATATTTTTAATGGTTATTTTATTAAAGAAAAAACATGGATTTGACCCCGATACTAGAGTTGGGAGGTGGATCACTGGAATTTAGAAGACGGTGAAGAATTAAATAATACGATGTTAGCGACGGGTAACGTATCGAAATTAAAATACGGCGCGCGGGGACCGAAGCGTCGTGATGCACCACGGCGCATAAAACTGAAGGCTGACCGTATTATGGAACAGACTAGTACGGTGTACAATGTCCAAAATATACCCCAGTATCAAAACACTCCTTGTGCTTTGTAAAAAAAACGGTGAAACTAAACAAACAAACAAAACTTTGTCCAACTTCATGCTTGTGACCATAATCCTAGCTGTAACCTTAATCTCAGTTCTAATCCTAATCCTTATTGTAACCCTATTCCTAGAGTTTCAAAACAAGAGAGACGCACTTTTAAATCAGGTTATAAGTATACTATAATTCCAAAACACAGAGGGAGTATTTTGAAACTAGAGTTTTTTAATATGTTACACCGCTTTAGTCAGAAGGGAGCTTTTCTCAGTAAATACAGCGATCATTTGTAGCAGCCGCCGCTTCAGCAACTAGAAGAAACAAAGTCATTCTCCAGGGTAGCTTATTATTCAATAGTGTTAATTCAGTATAACTCGGTTCCAGAACAAGCTATGTTGAAATAGTGGTTAATATGTTGCTACTTCAAAGTATTTTTATGATTTCTTGCTGTTTCAGTGAAATAAGAATAAAATTAGATTTATGCAGGCTCAAAATAAAATAAAATGTTTAGTATGCAATTTGTAGGCAACTAAGTAAAACTAATCTGAATCGAGTTCATGTTAAATTTTATCTAAATTTCTTCTAACTCGCTTATTCTTTTTTTAAAAAAAAATATTTATTAACCCTGCTTTTCAAGTATTACATTTTTGAATTTCTTTAATGTTGTTTAATATCATTTTTATCATTTAATTACCCAAAATATTAAAATTTGGTCTTCAGCAAACACATTGCTATTTGTAAAACTTTCAAATGTTTTTAAAATTGTGTTCCCACTCAATTTCTGGAGTTCTCTTTATAGCAACAACAAAATGTCAGTGGTCGTTAATACTACCGAGCGATACAGAAACATTTAAATATTTCTGACAAAAACACGATATTTTTCTCCGAACTGATCACGATCGCATCTGCTAACGTCAAGTAATATGGACACAAGCTGATCCCCCATTATCCACTCTACATGCTTTCAACATACATATTTATATACTTGCTATTACAGCACTACTCTAACTATTACTGTTCACTGCTGCATTTCAAATAAATCTCAGTTTGCCTGAAAATTGTTTTCGTTTATTTTTCTGATTTTAGTGAATACGAAGTTTTCTTCCAAACGACATCTTATTAACTCTGTATCTCAGCATTTCTTTCTCATTTCTTGATGCAGTCTGTACTTCGTTACATCCACTCTTGACTCTAAGTCACCTTTAAGCTTTCGATTGATTAATTTAGCGTCTGTGTCTAGCAAGGACAAAGTCACGGCAGGTATATAAGCCACTACGTGGTTTGAATTGCCAAGTCAACTAGTTAGAATAATGATACTGTATTACGAAGTGCATACAAATAAGAGAACCATTTAAAACCAAACGGTTACAATACGACTGATCGTTAGATTCGCACTTAATGTGGACACCTGCTTAGTATAGTGCTTGTAAACCAGTGAGATTGGTTCGGTGGTTATTTATTCACTGAAAACTGAAAATCATTAAATATATATTTAATGTTTAATAATAAATATGCATTCGGGTTATACTATCCGACGGATTTTATTCATTAAATACTGTATCAGATAGATTTGATTTTAATATAGCAAATAGTGAAATACAAAAAATACAAAACTAAAACATATATCCCACCGCCACTAAGATGCTGGAAATGTCAATATTTTGGCCACGTTTGGTAATGTTTGTAATGGAAAGAAGATTTGCCCCAGATGTTCTGGCAAGCACTCAGTTCAAAGTTGTCCTAATACTTACGACAGTAATGCAGAAACTCAGAATTTAAAATGTATAAATTGTCTTGATGCTCACTCTGCAGCTTATAAAGGATGCCCTGCTTTCTTAAAAGCGAAGACTATAGTTAAACTTAAAACTGTAGGAAAAATGAGCTATGCTGCTGCAGCCCAAAAGTATAATGAAAGGGTTCAGTTCAAATCTAACATACCATCCTTTGATGAAAATAGGGACATTAACGTGGATTTTCCACAAATTGGCATTTTATATGACCCTATTTCAAACACATCAAATGCATATAAAACCAATGAGCCAAAAGCAGCAGCTAAAAGTCTTAGTTTTAAAATGACAATTAAAAGCTATCCCAGCATGTTAACAATCCACAAACTGATGAACAATGATGCCAACTAATTCTAGTAATTTAAATGGCCGTATTTTTGAGATCACCTGTTCTACTCCAAACCAGACTAATAAAAAAGATAATTTACCTGTTATAAATCTTGAAATAATTAATGAAGTTAATGATGAACAAGAATTAAATGAAATTCTTGATTATATAGTTAAAATCCATAATCTTTTAAATAAAAAACCAGATTGCTAACAAAAATTGGCATTCTACTCGGAAAAGATCAAAATGTTGATCAACATATTGATCATCATATTGAGAAATGAATTCATTCTCAATAATAAATTGGAATGCTGGGGGCCTTGATCCGCATTCCCATGAATTGATCCGATATTTAGAATTATGTAAAGTTAAACCTTGTTTTATATGTATTCAAGAAACCCATGCTACGGATGGGAATTAGTTAAATATTTCTGGTTATTCAATTGTTCAATACTTTCGATGCGGTAAAAAAGGAGGCGAGGTTGCTATATTTATTAGAAACGATATATTTGATAAAATAATTGATATTACGCAACTGTCTAACCAAGAAATAGAAATTGTTGGTGTAGAATTTCGCATTAACCCTGCA
>JAQIXG010000724.1:0-28259 GCA_034700105.1 Oconnorella tubifera
GTAAATGTTATTCGTAAGTTGACAATGATGATAAATTATGACTATAAATACATTGAATTTAAATATTTATCATATTCTAACTTTGCTGAAACACAATTGTAATTAATAGACATTTATACTTATTTATATAATATTAAATTGATATTTAATTTATTTGCTTTTTTAACATTTGTGTGTAATTAAACTTTTCATGTATTGTAGAGAAAGCAAGAGTGACATGGGAGCCAAACTGGACATGACTTACATTACTGAACGCATTATTGGTGAGTGCTGATGTTTTAATATGTTTGATATGTATTAATATGTTCTAATATGTTCTAATATGTATTAATTTGTATTAATATGTATTAATATATATTAATATTTATTTACTCTTTTCTTTCCAATTGTTTTTCAAGATGTCAACAAATATTAAAATTATCAATGACCACAAAGAATGAAATTTTATAGCAAAATTTAAGTGCAAGTAAAAATACAGGATAAGTCACATACTGGTTTTTCATAAACTTGTGAATACAGGAATTATAGAGGGTAAATAAGCGAGAAGATAAGGATTGGATGATTTGATGCCCAGGCATTGTTATATGCCAGAGTTGATGATGTTGATAATAACTTACTTTTAACATACAGACATTTTAAACTTTTAAATTTATTGTGGATGCGCCTAGTATAATTCTTTAGACTATACTGTGGCTAAACGTTGATGTTAATATTTTTGTTGTTTGAATTTCAGGAATGATTTTTGGCTACACTGGACAGGATACGACATACAAGTCAAGTTTAGCTGATATCATTCCAAAGCTGAGGAACAAACATGGCGACAACTGCTTGGTACTTATTTAATAGATGAAAAAATCAGTGTATAATGATTACTTGGTCAAACTACATCTGTATTTATATGAAGTTTAATTCTAGATACAAACTTAATAATTAATGCTTATATTTGCTCAATCTTGCCACAGTTTTAAAGTGAATATTAACGTTAATAAAATCAAATTTAAAGATTTAAGTTTAAAGATATAAAGATTAAACTCAAATTTAAGATTTAATGACTGAGATTAGATACTTTAATTATTAGTCTTTAAATCTTCTTTATTCAGTAAACATTTCTTCAACAAGGGTACTAAGATAGGGAATTTCTGTAAAAATATTTTTTTATTTGAAAAATATTCCTACAATTTTCAATTTGCATGTTATTTACACTTTTTGAATTATGATTACAAACCAGTTATTAACTTAGCTCTAGCCACAAGTCAATTTTCAGAATCATTTTAAATGTAATGAGTGACCTACAATCAACATTGAGCCCTATTGTGCTTCAAATCATTTGAAATAAAGTTAAAAATTAAAATTAAAAATTAAAAATTAAAATTAAAAATTAAAATTAAAATTTTTATTTAAAATTAAACTTATTTATTTAATTATTTATTTATTTTATTTATTTATTTTAAATTAAATTTTTATTTAAAAATTTAAATTAAAAATTAAAGTTAAAAACCCAAATTGCTTTAAAATTGGTTGGTGTCACCATATGGGCTAAAATATTATCAAGAAAAAGATTTTGGATTTAACTTTATTATAGTTGATAGTAATGTTGTTATAATTAAGTTATTTTTAAGTTCTGATTTTTAAGTACTTAATCAGATGAGACAGCAACTCTACAAAATTGAGTTGTAATGCTGTGCTATAAGTTGTTTTTAGTTTAATAAAATAGTAACTTTGTTAAATCAATCAACTGAAATCCTAGACATAATTTAATATGTGTTTTGTTGCAGATTGTCAATCTATCAGAAAAACGGAATGATATGCACAGCCAGCATAAAAATGTTAGTAAATATTAGTTGATATATTATTGTAGATTTACTTATTCATTCAATGTTTATTTCATATATATTTTCATATATTCTTTCTTTATTTATAGATAGTCAAAAATTGGTAAAAGTTGGATTTGGCATTTTAATTATCACTGGTGAATGACATTTCAGATGTAGCTATGATCATCTTACTAAAGCCCAAGTAATTCAGTGAAACATTGTATTCATCACTTGATTTAAACTCTGGTCCTGATGATCTTGAGTTTAGCGATCTACCATTTGATCATCGCGCTTTGCAGCTAATCATTTTGATACTTTTTTCTGAGTTTTGACATTATAAAATATTAATAGCTTCAAATTGAACACATGTCTGTGTATGACTCCATTTGGTTCACTTTCAAATATATGCAATTTATTTTATTTGCATATATATCTTTATATATGCATATATATGTCTATACATTAACTAGAATAGTAAAATGTTTAATTGCACTATTATAAGCATTGTGTTCTCGTTGCAGGTTCTTGATTTTGGTTGGCCTGATACTTTGGCTCCACCTCTTGAGCGACTCTGTAACATTTGTAAGTCCATTGATTCATGGCTCAATTCTGATCCCAAGAATGTTGTAGTGATTCACTGCAAGGGGGGACTGGGTAGGATGGGTGTTGTCATAGCTGCCTTTATTGACTACAGCAACATATGTGCCAGGTAAGAAACATTTGGGCCAGGTAAAAAACATTTGTGTCAGGTAAAAACTAGATGATAAAGAACACAGCAACTACAAATCACTACAAGCTTTATATTATTGCCTTGTTTTTTTAGTTTTTTTATTACAAATGGAAAATGATTTTACATAGGAGTTGAGCGTTTATTCATCTCTTTAGTTTTACACATGAAGTTTATAAGATGTCACTAAACAGCCTTTTAACAGTCTTTTGTGCTGATGTGACGTTAAGTTACAAACAAATTAAAGACATTGTAGATATGGTAACTGGTAAATAATAATGGCAGCAAAACCTCACACTCATTGGCAAAGCGATTAGGGATCAAAATTTATACACAGTACTTATATATAAATAGAATTCAATGAGGAAGTTACAGAGTCTGTTTTTTGGCTAAAAATCATACAACTGTCGAAGATACAACAATTATAATTACATCTTTAGGTGATATCTTGTAAATGTTTGTTTCTGTTTTTTGCTTTTTGCTAGTATCTATATAATGTTGTTTATAAAACAATGATGTCATAAATATGTTGTTGATGTTTGTAGTCCGGACCAAGCCATGGATCAGTTTGCATTGAAACGTTTTTATGATGAGAAGCTTGTTGGTGTTACAGAACCATCACAGCGCAGGTTAAATATTAGTCTTGACCTTTAATTCTCCGCCGCTTAAATTTTGATGCATTTCGTTTTTTTAATTTTGAATGTTTAATAGTATATTCAGTATATTGTATACTTTAGGTATATTTCACTTTAGAGTGAATTTTATTTGAGTGTGCATTCACTATTTTTTATTTTAGTACGTTTCTTTACAAGTTTATTTTAATGTCTATTTACTGGTTGATGTACATTATATATCTGCTGGCATTTTAATAATTCTTGTCTTATTAATAAATTTCTCTATCTTATTTCATAATTTTATAAATAATCACTCTGTTGCGTTGGTTGTTTATCTAGTCAACACCAGGTGACTATTTAGTAACACTGTATCAACTGAATGTGAAGAAAGCAAATGACAATGGCAAATAATAGTATCAAACAATAGTGCACTAAATAATGTTCTTAAATAATTTTCTATTGTAATGACTCAGCAACCATATATAAAAATCTTATATCAAATTTTTATCCCAAATAGTCACAGCGTAATTTTATATAGAATGTAATTTGAGCACAATTTTTTTACTTTGTTTAAACTTTATTTAATACAGTATTTTTTATTATATATTATTTGTACAGATACGTGCATTACTTTGCTGGTTTGTTGTCTGGTGCTATTAAGATCAACAACCATCCTCTTTACTTGCAACAGATCATCATCAGAGGTATCCCAGAGAATGATGGCAATGAAGGATGTGATATTTTCTTTAAGCTCTACGAAAACATGAAACCGGTTTTTATTTCTCAAATATAGTAAGTTTTTAAGTTTAAATTGTTATAATTTACTATTAAATGTAAGCTGAATATTTATGTTATTCAGTCGAATTAGAGTTTTTATTTCTTAAATATTTTTGCAGTCATATTTATAGTTAATATTGTATGATTATATAATTTATACAATATTGTGAAGAATTTAAGTAAGAACCTTTGTAAATTTCAAGTGGATATGTTTTAACTAAAGCAAAATCATAAGCTTATAATTTGATCTCGCTATGCAAAATATTGATAACTGTAAACTACTCGCTCGATGGCGCCTCTGTAACAGAACAGGAAATAGTCTAGACAATAATATATCTTGAAAGTTTGCAGAAGCTGTTGCTTTACATTTCAATTATTGTTATTTAATGTCATAGTTTTATTATTAGACATTTAGTTCTCACCACAAGTGTGGTGATTTGGATTTGTGTCTGCTGAAGACAGAAGGAATAGTTATTACATGACACCAAATTCAAATATAAACTTAATTTATGATTTTCTAGTATTGCAACTGTGAAGTTACTGTTAAAGAACCTTGGTAATTGCAATAATTGCGCTTAAGTAACTAATTATTATTATTGTATTATTTCATCAATAAATAATGAAACTAATACATAATAATATAAAACCTTTATTTCTAGCAGATAGTTACAGCAGATGAAATGATATATAAAACTGTTTTGAATGTAAAACTGTAAAACAAAACTGCAGACAGTGTAAAAAAGTTACATTGTCTTTAAAAAATTTTCTTTTTAAATAAATTTTAAACATCTTTTCACGCAGTTAATTTTTCTTGAGCAATTTCTTTAATATGCAAATAAAATACAGTTTAATATCAATACAGTTCTGGTAAAAAGGAACATCAATGCTACAGAAATAAGAATTAAGAAGGCATTCAAATTTCATACTATGCTTTTAAAATATAAAAATTAAATAAAAAAATCACAGTAGTAAAATAATATTGTAAAATAATAAAATAAGTTTGTTATTTTGAGCCGCCTAATTAAGCAGTACTAAAGGATGCAGCAAGTTTAGCAATATATTGTAGAGACCAGAGTCAAATTCGAGGTCTTTGGTTACTGAACCCATGCTTTGTTAGTTGCACAAACTTTAGAAATAATTCTTAGATCATGTAATAAATCATCAGATAAGCTGCGCTGGATATTGGTATATGGTTTAGTTTGATCATCTTACACTCGGTGGAAGGTTTGCGCAACAAGTTTAAGATTTATGAACTGAGGTAGACAGCAACTTGTCAATCATTTCATTTACTGGAGTTTAAGCTTCTATCTAATCTTTTTTGCAGGAATTCAAGGATTCAGTCGGACGTCTACTTTAGGCTGAATTATTGCATAACAGTGGTGTCGGCTGCATTGTAAATTGTTTGAGTTTGTAGCATTTAGTTAAAAGCTATTATTATAGATGATGGTAATAATACTTTGGCCTTTAAGACAAAATATATAGATAAGGATTTAGGTCTTAATACACCAAGAACTTAACTTCAAGGTTAAGACCAAGGGATAACATCTGACTTTTATTAGATACATGTATTCTTATTCAAATGAGCTATACAATAAATGAATAAATATTTAATTTGAAATATAGAATCTAATAAATAAACCTCAAATACACGTAAGCGACTTATTTTTCCCCACAGTTATTGACATGAAGTTATTTTCAACCCTTAAAAATGATTTTTTAATTCGGTCACTTGTAAAGTACCTAATTAATGATTATGTGCTCCTAATAGTTTCAACTGTGGTATATCATTATTTCTGAAACTAATAATGCTTCCCAGTGCTTCCGGTGATCTATGGTTATTGCCAGTAATGAGCCGATGAATCCCGTATCGTGGGTGGCCGTACCGTTGTCTGAGCAATTGCCCCCCCCCCACCCGGTCATATCAGGGGAGCAGGATACTTTTTAATTGCCCTTTAAATTCTTGTATCCCTCCATATTATCAATTTTAATGTTTCATTATAAAACAATTTAAGACAGCTGATATTTTCAACAATGTATGAAAATATTTGCTGAATTTGTTTACAAATTAATTTCCAATATATGAAAAAATGTACTGCCGAAAAGATTTGTGAAAATTATATTTTTGTAGAGTGACCAACACTACTCTTTCTTAGTTTCGATTCGTTTTCCCTTTTCTAGTGATGGGGAAATTTGAATTTTCCACTTAATTTTATTTATTTTTAACCCCCCCCCCCCCCCCCCCCGCTTTTTATATAAGAAAACACAAGAATAGAGTCGATGTTTATTATCATATTTGTAGGAAGAGTAAATCTTTAGGTATTGATAGTACAAAACACTAGCAGTCATCTCTGTGGATCAGTAACTGTATATATAAACACTATATTGTAGTGTTATCAGCCGTGGAAGTATTGTATAATGTAGCCAATTGATACAGTTATAGATCAATCAATCAAACAAAAATATTAGTCTAGTACAGCAAGTAATTTGAGAATAGGTTGAATAATAGATTGCGTCAGAGATAACAAGTTTGTTATCAGAGACAAAGAAGTAAATGAAATGATGATTGTGTTGAATGGATGCAAATACATATAGGAGAAAGTATAATCCTAATAAAAGATAATTCTTTGAAAAATGTGTTAAAGCTGAAAGAGTCTTGATAATCAGACATTATATTATACATTATTAAAAATTGACATTGTAATACATTATAATAAACATCATTAGTTTCGTTATACCTCTATCATACTCTACATAGTTTTCGATGTTTTCGAGCTTATTTCAGTGACTTATTTTTCTTTTATTGTACTACTGATTGCATTGACTAATACAATACTAATATTCATTAATTAATCACTCAAGAGTTGAGTGACCGATTAATCAATCGCTTAACTGTCAAGATTCAAGTTGTGATGATATATATATATTAGATATATCTTTGTAAAACGATGTAATTTCAGATATATTAATATGAAATGAAAATTGTTTTTATTGAAAGTAACTGCACGTAAGAAGAAATCCTGAGAAAAATTAATTTAACATTATTTAACTAATTAGTGTTTTTATTAATTTGCTTGCATCAGTTCATCGAGCAGGCAGTCTTCATGCATCAACGTGCCTCTCTCTCCTTGTCTTCAACTTCGTGGTGATATTATTGTTAAATGTTATCAAGCTACCAACACTGATCTATCAGGTACATCAATAACCTGCAGTTGTTTATTTTTATAATCTTCATTTCATTGTCATAACCACAGTTGCAAAGACACAAAGGGAACAAACCATAAAATGCCTGATTTAGATATTTTGTGGTCAAAGTGCAAGAATCTTAACTCAGTTAACTGTGCACTTAAACTGTAAACTCAATGCACATGATACTTAATTAATTCTTAGGATGAAAATGCATATATAGCACAAACTATAATAGTAGTGAAAATTAGGAATAAATTTTGAATTATATACAGTGTGTATATTTTTCTTAGTAAAAATAAGTAAAGTCCTCGTGTCACTTGCGGTATTTCTCTGACTTGTTGCACCCTTTTGCAGTATGTCATCAAGAATCTGTAGATTATGTTATTTTCAGACTACTTATAAACAAACAAAGATTTAATAATAATATAATATATTAAGAAGTATGTATTATTTTCTTTCAGGTGCTAGTAATTCCTCTTCCAAGTCAGATATTATATTCCGCTGTCAGTTTCACACTTGCGTTGTTTCTAATAATTCTTTAAAGTTTGGACGTTCAGACTTAGACGATGTAAGTCACAACAGTGCCGTCTATTTTCCTCGTGATGGACAAGTGGAGTTTAACTTTACAGAGGGGTCCGATCAGCAGAACAAAAGTAAGTAAAATGTTGTTTTATGGATATTGAAAATCAATTATTATTTTATAAAATGTAACTAATATTTCGTTACTCTCCTGTGTGCAGAAATGATACAAATAGCCAGTCTATTGGCTTTTAGTTGAGCATACCTTTTAAAGACTTTTTGTAAAGAAAAAAGCTTGTAACAAATGAAGCCATTGAAATCACATGTAATATTAGATGAAATTCTGTTTATTATTACATTTCGTCTAAGTTGTTCTGCTCTTCTCAAACTTTCTATACCGGTACATACAACTGAAAACATCCTTGTTTTCACTAGACTTGCACTGTTTCTTTGTTTATCGCTGACTGGTTTCAATTATGTCTTTGAACTAAATACAAGATGAGCATTGCATCTCAGAAATGCCTAGACACTATAGATGATATTGTGAACTTTTTTTGCATATGCAATATAATTATTACATAAGGCTTCACAAAATTAGAGCAAAGGAATTATGATGATCTGAAGAATACAGCAATCAAGCCTGACAAGACATACTGTATTTTGTCACTCACAAAAAGCAACATTTTTTTTAATGCAGAACTTGTAGCCTATAATAACATATATCGTATGATAAATGATGTGTAGACGGTTCTTGAAGTAGGCCTATATAGACTTTAACATTTAATATTTGTTTAAATATATCATGCAACGATTGCGTTATAAAATACTTATGATTTTATGTCTGTTAACATTAATTTACTTTTGTTTTCAAACTACTGTATATAAATTTATACAGTTCAAGTTTCTTTTTGTCTAATGATACAAATTTTAAGTATAATTATAGTACTTAATTTTTCAGTTTTTAATTATTTATATAGGAAATATTAGAACCGCTTGAAAGTGTTTTGTCTTTAAATATTTGAGAAAAGTTTCTCTCTGTAAAAGCTTAATTATTTTAAATAGTTTAGTCTGAAGTCTGTTGCAAATTGATGGCAAAACTGATAAAAAATGCAATTCATAATAGAATACATAATAAATAATCCTGGTCATAATATAAGAGCACAACCAAATGAAGCTGAAATAGTTGTTGTTGATTCTTCTATATTTTTGTGTAAGAAGCATGATACTTTTCTTATGATATATTAAACATTTCTTTTTTGAATTAGAATAGAGAAACTGATTGACATGTATTGTTAGTATTCTCTTTCGATAGACAGATGTTTTTATTAATTGTACAATACATTGATAATGTATTATACAAATTGATGGATATAATGTTTATCCTGGAAGCTAATGCCTAAACTGCTGACAAAATATGTGAATATTAATTTAGCTATCCTTCTAAACCATTTCGTTTTAGTTTTATTTAGCCGGCTAATAGTCGCTAAACATCATTATAGGCCTAAATGGCATAAAAGTAGATTATCCCAGAATTTAACAAAAAAAGAGATCTTCTTTTGTTGGACTGAGAATGCAAAATTATATTCTGATAGTGACTAGTTTCAAAGGTTATTTTGCTGAAACGGGAAATCAAAACTATTTAGTTGATACCATTTGAGTTTACAACGAATACAGAATTTAATCTGTTTTCATAAGAACGTTGGTGGAGGAAAAAATATTCCAAATTTGGCAAATTTATCCCATTTATAGAGTTATTAAGCTAAATGTTAGATAACTTTGTATTAAAATAAAATAATTTTATTGATTAAATCATTACTGAATTAGATGGTGTATCGTCTTATCTTTGTTAATTTTATGAAATAAGGAATAATGAAATTATTAAATTTAAAACAAATATTATTGAAGATTGCTGAACGATTGTTAAGAATACAAGCTTAAATATTAAGTCATATCCGAATCGCTGCTGTCTAAAAATAGCAACACATTTAATGATATCCATGATTCGAGCTGCATATTATCATTCTCTAATTGAATTTGTGCTGTTTTTCTGTATTTGGCACATCTAAACATTGCTCTGCTAAATAGCTATTGAAATTTATTATTGGGATTAGGGTTATCTCTAAAAAACTTAATCCTAACCTTAGTCCATTAATTTTGAAGAACTATTTTTGAACAGCTATTTTAGAGTACTATATTTAGTAACTGCATGAATTTCATTAGATTATGGCACTATGAGTACGAGCTAAAATGCAACGTCAGACCGTATATATGATATGAACAGATTATAATCCCCATGAGAAGCTTGGATCTGCAGACAAATCTTATCTCAGCTCATCTCGCCTGTGGGCTGTTATCAGCATAAATCACTTGATTTACTTCAGATTCTTAATCCAAATATGACTTGTGTGTTGCTGCTGCAGATAATCATTTACATGCTGGCTTTTAATGGTGTATTAATTCTTATTATTCTACTACAGTTTTTAAATATAAGTCCACATATATGTACAATCAGTATAGTTCAATAGAGCTATACTATGTACATCTTTAATCATTTTCAGAAATAGATACCAATAAAAAGTTTACAAGGAGTCATTTCGAAATAAGATTAACTACTTAAAGTGTCAAAAATGCTATAATTGACAGTATTTCTTGAAATAGATACAAATAAATATCTGACAAAATTAAGAGAATAGTTGCAATAATTTTTGACAAATTTCTGACAAAATTACCAGTCATTCATATTTTACTCGACTCTTAATTCAGTATTTCTCTCACTTTAGTTTAAATTTTAAAATATAATTTCTCACTTTAATTTTTTGATTACTTCAGCCTGTATTTAGCTTTAAATAGAGAAATCTTTTTCTCTTTAGATATTAAGGGTTTTAACCTATTTGAGAATTTTCTATTTTATTAATCATTTTATTATCTTAGGTTTTCTTTTGACTAGTATTTCTAAGGTTCAGCTAACTTTTACATTCTCAATATCTCTCATTGTTTCGCTATAGGATGCTTAAGTCGCTATAGGCTGCCTTAAGCTTATGCCTGTCTGGAGAAAAATATTTATAGTTTTATCTTTGTATAATAGCTTGTAGAATTGTTCCCTAAATCATTTATTATTACTTGAATTTAGCATAATAATGCCGAGATGAAAACAACCTGCAACATATCATAGCTATATGACTTTAAGCAGAGGGAATGATTGAGTATAATGATGAGAAGGGGTGGAACAAACTAAACGCCAATGAGCATACTGTTGCCTCTCTATACATTTGCCAACGCCTCAAGCGCTCACGTCTGATAGACGCTCTATTATATTATACGCTATTGCTAGTTTGTACTAGCGTACTTTTTTATCAAATTTAAAACTGGGGAATTTGAATAATTTGAATTAATAATAAATCTAGTAATGCGACAGTAATGATTTAGTTATCCAGGGATGACTGTATAATATTATAATAAGTAAATAAGCGAAGAAGTAGATATGTATAAGAATAAACTTTAGTTGTCATTAACGGGTATATGTTTCTGGCAGCCTGAAGTGTAATCATTTTTCTTTGTGAAAAGCTTTTTTCTCTGAGGACAAGTTCATTAATACAATTATTCCCTCTACCTTAATTAAAACTTATAGAATTTTGTGATAGATAATTATCATAGCAGTAATAACTGAACAAGTCTAATCGCTTTACCATTTATTTTGAACTATATACCTTATATCTATAGTATCTTCAATTGATTTGTTTTTATAATTATTTACTTATTTTCGATATTGTGTATGTATCTATTTAGTAAATCCATATTGCCTTAAATGTTTTTTATAATTATTGCTAAAACTTTATTGCTGTGTTATTGATCTTCAACATCTGAGAAAACTAAACTGTGTGAAATAAAATTCCAATAAAACATTTAAATTAACTGTATTTAGGTTTTTGTGACCTTTAACCGCAAATGGTTGAATCGGTCATAAAATGATATAAATGCGTCCAGTAGTTCACTGAATATTGTCCTAAATATAGGCTGCGATTGCAATATTAAATTTTGTAGAAATGAAAATATAAATTAAATTAACATGAATACACAGTATTACAATATAATATGGTGTATTTAATATTATAGATTTATTAGTAAATCTAATTTTGTTTATTGCATGATATTATAGATCATATTATAGCACAGCGACGATGTGATTAAAAGAGGGACAATATTACTGTTTCTCTTTATAAAATTTGCCGCACAACTGAATAACAAACAATATCGAGCTGAGCTTCAGATTTGATTTTATTTTCTGTATTTTTCTCATATAAATAATGTTATGATTTGTTGAGTCTCAAGCTCAAAATAATACCAATTCAAGTTGAGAATTTTAGTCTATAGGTCGCCTGCAAGCTACAAAAAGATATGTTCAGATTTAATTTCTCTTTGCATTATTAAACTCTGGTATTCTTTATGGTTTTATGCTTTTAGTCAACTGCTCTTGTACCACGACTCCTGCCTCTAGAGAGTCCTATATCCATGCATGTTATTGCTTCGAGCTGTTTAGTAACTGTGTATGAGCAACTATTATAATAGCAATCAGTAGTGGCTCAATACAAATAATGGCCACTGCAGTCAAAGGCTTTTTTATTCCTGAATTTAAATATTTATGTCTATACTGTAGAGTCTATATGGTTTAGTGTTGAATTTTTTTACTGAAGTTTGACAGTGCAAGAATTATTTATATACAGGCCCGGCTCTAGTCATTTGGCGGCCCTAGGCAAAGCTAAACTTTGGTGGCCAGGCCTATATACCAGCAATTTATTACACCAACAATATAACATCGTCATCTAACTAATACGAACTAAAAATAGCTTACGTAGTTTCGTTGAATTTCAACAAAAAAAATTAAAATTATATTTGTCATGTTTTTATTATCTTTTTGATGTTAAATTGTTTATTTTTTGAAATTGGCGGCCCTTAAAATTGGCGGCCCTAGGCGGTTGCCTAGTTCGCCTAATGGAGGAACCGGGCCTGTTTATATCTGGCATTTATTACGAAGTAACATGATTAACAATAATTTTTATATTAGATGTTTCCGAGCATGCATATGCCAGTATAATTTAAATTAATTTTTGTTTCTTAACTCTGTTGCTGTTAATATTGTAATGAAGTATAATTTATATTATATTTTTTATTTGACTTTATTTTATTTAAAAATAGCTAATATTATAGCCTATATTTAAATTTAAATGATACACTTTGTATCTTTACTATTCTTTGTGTTCTGACCGATGGTTTTATTACTGGAATCGTTAATATTATTTTTTGTCGGTTACCGGGTGTTCAAAGACATAAAAATCCTATTTAAATCTATTGCTAATTTATATACTG
The DNA here is from genome assembly GCA_034700105.1 of Oconnorella tubifera. Taxonomy (NCBI): domain Eukaryota; kingdom Metazoa; phylum Annelida; class Clitellata; order Enchytraeida; family Enchytraeidae; genus Oconnorella; species Oconnorella tubifera. The sequence continues at coordinate 13,002 of JAQIXG010000724.1, forward strand.
TAGTCTCATAGTTTTTTCAGTATAAGTGTTGAATAAATCAATCGCTTTGTTGCACTGCTTGTATTTTCAACTATTTGGCTATCGATTATCTCTTTGAGTATACTTCTCGTATCGCTTTTAAGCCTTTTCTAAATGCATATAACATTTGCATCCCAATTAGAGATGGGCATAAAGTTTGTCTGGAGCAGTTTCTCCTAGTTTTCCCAGCTGCATGTGTTGTCTGATGGTATTTTTATTCGTGGTATTTTGTCCAGTTGTATTTGTCCTGGACCCGTATGGAATCAGTAGATTGAATCTTAGCTGTGTGCATTTCTTAATTACTATTGAAAAATTATATATCCGAAACTGTACCCTGTCACAACAGTACACACAATACTCCGTACAAACTATCTATTGATCTAAACGCCGGCGCTAAACAAACATCAAACGATCACAACAATTTCATTCTCGATTATCCTTCAAAAGTAGTTTTTGTTGCATTTGGGCTTTGTAATTTCGATCGTATACACTCGAGAGAACATTGAGCAAGATGGAGTTCATACAACAATGCTCAACTCCCCGCCGACGGCCGCTTAGCTACACAGCGGTCGACCAGGGACGCTAAGGCAAGCGCTTACACAGCGGTAGCAAATAATTGGCAGTCGCGGTACGGCTGAGCGCCAACGGCTATCTGTATCGCTTTGCGGGCCTTTCCTGTTTACATCAAAATTTTGATATTAAATTGTTATTACAGAAGCCTTTTGGGAATAGAGAATGGGATAGCAAGAACGTAACATTGTTTTGGATTAATGCGGTTTCTATTATAGAGTAAAATTCGTATTCTTTAATCAGAATTTTCACTCGAGTTACAGCAGTTCAGTGAATGTTACTTTATAAAAAATACATCTTTCTGACTAAATACTTCAATTATTATCTCAGCGTTTATTTGCATTTTAACATCAATGTCATTCGTGTACAATGGTATAAGAGCTATCACATTTTATAAGAAATAATGACTTTTCGATAATCGTTTAATTTAGCGTGTTAATGTAAATAGGCTAAATGTAATAAGTTACAGCTATAATTTAGATGAACGTACAGTACAGTTAAAATAACTTTGGTTATAATAGCTTGAAAACTTGTTGCATACAGTGGAGTTACAAATTTTAATTTGGTAGGTTCTCAATGTTATTATGTCATTTACATAAACGTGTTCAATTAAAATTAATGAATCTCATTTGTTTCTTTCATCATAAAGCATCTTATACCGTTTTGTATAATCATTTTCTCCTGTTTCTTGCACTAGACTTAAACTAAAATTTGATCATTAATTCTTCTTTATAATAAGTTATAATTTATTTGAAAAAGTTTTGAGGAGAGTAAAAGAAATATTTAGCATCGTCCAGCTCTAAGGATTAATTTTAAATCATTTATTGATAATAGTTTGACATAACATGATTAGCAATATGAAAAACAATATAAAAATGAACTCTAGAGTTAATCTCTAGACGTTTTTCAACTGATGCTTAATTGTAAATAAATTCAGATTCATAATGATGTTATTTCGTAATCGTGAACCATTATGTTATTGCATTAGCTGTATTTTTTTAGTTTTTATCACATTTTTTATATTATGTATAAACCTTTGTGTATCTAAAACCCAAATAGCTGGACGATTAATTAGATAAACTTCAGCTTTCTCGCGATCTCCCCCCCCCCTCAACAGTGGGCTGTATGATATTATTTAGTATATTTTAAGCAGTATTTTAATGTCTACAGGTCTTTATTAATGCTTTTTCTTTCGAAAATAAATTTAAAATTAGAGATCTATAGAGCATAAAACTTGATCTATAAAAACTTGATTAATCGTGATATTAATTGATATTCATATTGCATTGGGATCCAGAAAAATGATTAAATAGCAGTAAATGATGTATTGCTGAATATCATGATGGATCTACTGTACTTTGTGTACACTGCTACACTGATCGAAGGCCATGATGCATTAAGGACGCCATAGGGGTCTCTCTATTAAGTATTTCGCTTGCATTGCATCATTAATAACAATGCGGCATACCGCTCTGTGAAACAATGGCAATCCATATTTAAGTTGATTTTGATCATGTAATTTCTGTGTATTTTTAGGTTTAAGAAATGACAGAATATTATTGCGCTGATTGCTGGCAGAAATAAATGAAATCACGCCCCTCCACTCCCAATATAACTACCATCTGCTGTATAATTGATGTGGCAACTTAAAGAAAAGAGCTTCGAATTGAGGACCCGGCTGGTTGAGTTTAACCACTTTGCCAACAGATTTCCTGTTGCTTTATTATTTTGTTCATGGTATTCCTGTGTCAATGCTGAGTATTTGCTGTGCGCCGAATCCCTATAGGCTTGCAGAATTTTTCGTCTTGTGATTCTCTTCGTTGTGAATGACAATAAATCAAAATTGTTCGATTTTCTGCGTATAAGCGTTTGTGAGATGTATTGACCAATGAATCTTCAGTTCATCTCGCTATGTTTTAATATACTGACATCAAGCTAATGAATGACGAGATTTGATCTATTAATAGATATCATTATGTTTTTAAAGCTATGTAATTTATGGTTTACTTTATATTCTGTTAAATTCTATGAAATATTTTTTTGTGACAGATCTGTATACAGTTAGATAGATACTGTATATCGTAATAGACAGTTGGCCTAATATTTCATTGGCGTGATGTCTGTATTTTCAATTATCGTATCTGATCTGGGATGACATTATTTGCCTTCATATAAAATGAACTCTCAATAGAATAGACAAGGAGCGTGATTGAGTATTGTCAAAAGGAACTTTGCTGCTGGTTTTCTACAAATGGAAAACGTTGTAAAAAATGATACAGTTGCGGAAAATGAAATCTTTTCAATCTAAAAAAATCAAAATCTCTCAAAATCTTGCATGAACTGTAGATTAAAATATTGTTAAAAATAATAATTTTCTGTATCATAGATTATGTATGTTTAATCAATGCAATAAAACATAATAAACAATACAAACGTTAATTGTGAGAAATCTAAATTATCTGATTAACCGGTTATTATCGTGTGATTGAACCCGTTACATTTCTGAAATTCTTAATTTTTGTGTCATTTGTTACTATTGCGATCGAGATCTTGTAATCTGATCAGTAGCTTGGTTTTCAGTCCCGAGTGTTAAGGTTTTGATCGTGGTCACACCTGTATTAAACAAGAGATCTCAGCTTCTAAACATTAGTCTTTAATTAAACATGAATTTATTTCACTGTTCAAGGTCGTGAGCTCACAAAATCCAAGTTTTTGGTGAATCTGGGTGTGGGGAATTTTTTTCAGCCTGTTATACTTTTAAATGATTTTACATTCGTTAGATGGCGATAGTGAAAGATTAGATATTAGAACGTGTATTTACAATTTTACAACTGCCTAGGTTACAATCGTTCAAGTTTATGACTGTGGGATCTTTATCTGATGCGCCCAAGTTTTATATTATATTTTGAATATTTCATCTTTTCAGTAACTTTAAACAAGATACGTCCCGTAGTCCAGTAGCTAATTTTTGGATGTATTTTCTTGTAAGCAATAATTGTATACAATCACCTTTTTACTGATCAAACAAAACGCAAGAAAATAATTTCCTAAATTGATCAGAATGTTCTGTAGGCGGCACGCAGCAAATAAACAGTGAATGCATACCGTTAAATTTGTTTAATAGAAAGATAGTATTGCTGGCTGCAGGAAACTAGATAGAAAGAAACTAATATCCGATTAATGCACGCAAGATAGATGTAGCCTGTAAGTTCATGATATGGATTTTATAGACTGTTAAGACTGTTATGTTTTTATAGACTGATTGTTAGGATTATAGATCATATCTATTTAAATAGTATTTTTTCATAAATTGTAAATGTAACGCTAGCATAGAGTGTAAAAGATACAGACTTGCATGACTTGCAATTTGAGACTACAAATGTCTGTATATAAAACTCAAGTGTACAAGTGAAGTAACAATACTTACCGATAAAAATTGGTTACCGGTACTGTACTTTGATATGTTTTTTGAGTAATTAATAAATAAATTTGTAATTAATAAATTAATTAGCACAATCACCAACTAAGCAGTAAGAAATAATGAGAAAAATGTTTCACAGAAGAAATGGCAAACAAACAAGTGATGTAAGTATGAAGAGAAATAGTAGAAAACTGGACGACAAGTTATCAGTCAAATTACAACTTAAAAGATGCAACTTTTAATTAATGTGTAATGTGATAGTAACTGTATATGAAATATTTGTAAATTCTTAAGAGTTAATTGTCAAGATGATAGTCAAGAATACAAAAATCTGTGTAGCTTTTTCAATGATCTAAGAAATTAGAATAAGTAAGAATATACTTTATATGTAAGTTTTTTATTTATGCTGAGTGAGAAACACATTGTGATAGAAAATCAGCTTTTGTGCTTTTGTAAAAGCATTTGGGTGCTTTACTAGCCAGTTAATGTACTGCTCCATTATTTTTAAAGCGTCCTTATCAAGGTCTCATTTGTTATTAAGCCCCGCCCTACAACCTAGTATCATACATCAATGTAGCAATAAGCATTATTTAGTAGTTGCTAATTAGGAGTCGATGACTGCTTAACTATTAGAATTAGGGTTATATTTGAGGTTATGGATAATGATATCTACATAATGATATCTGTGCTCAATTAATTAACTGAAGAAATTTTTTAATGCGAGAGGCAGAGGCAGAGCTTGATAAAAGCTGGATCTCGCTGCAGATATTTGTATATTTTGATACCAATCAATAGAGCTTCAAGCAGTGCAATCAAAACTCCTGGATTAGAGAAGGATAGCGTTCCGTTTGATTGTTTCCGCACGTGACGATGAAGGCTGGAAAATTACCATTTGTTTCCGGTCAACGTGTGGTTGGTTTTTATGAAATAGATTTTTATTGGCTGATCTATGGTGTGTAAGAGAGGTATCATTACTCAAAAGTGGATTAATGTAATAATAGACTTGATGTTGTGCATGAAGTTATCATGGTTCTGTTTTACATATTCTGTTGGAATTTTAGAGGAAATATTTCTAGTTTGTTTTATGATAAATAGATGAACAAATAAATTAATAAATGTAGTACTTTATTTATTTATGAAAGCTATAAAAAAACATTATATGCAAAATACCAAAGCAACATCTAAAATACATATAAAAACAAGAAGACACAAAAAACTGGTTTATAGAATAAGGGAGGAGCGTGGGTAGTAATAAAAAGATGCTAACTAGGTTTTAAAAGAATAGCTAAAAGGAACCAGAGAAAAAGAGAGAAATATATAGAAATAAGCAATATTTACAAAAAGAGTAGGTTACAAAGTAACTTTCAAATCAGTATGGAGTAAATTTTATAACATTATAGTAAGCCTACCGTATACTACATTTTTTTATAATTTAATGCTTTGATCACTAAGGACAACGAATGAACAACAATTTTCTTTAAATTTTATTAATTTTTAAGTAGGTGCATTACTCGAGATAGATACTATAATATCGCATAGCAATCTGACTATCATAATAAAAATATAATTTAACTAATAGCTAGAAATGTTTTAATAGTATCATATTTAATTATATTAGGCCTAGATACTGCAACAGTTACTTAATGAAAGCGAGTCGGCAATGAAAATCAAACCAAGCCTATCTTATCGTCCATGGTATTATAAACATCCATTGGTTGTGAGATTGCTTTAATGTGTAGCAAATTAATGTGATATAAGTTGCACTTCTCATTCTTATCGTCTGTGAGTGTGAACTTTAAGATGAAATAATCTGCTGGATTGCTCTTCATTAGTTATCCTTGAGACGTCTTGTTTACAGTCTACAGTGAGTCGACGCTAGTGCACGGACTTAATGTTGATCTCAACTATAGGTCTACATTCAGACTCAAATTCAGATTTGTGTTCAGTTTTAAAAAGGTGCATACAGTAATTGAAGTTAGCAAAACGTCATCTAATATATACAGTTTTTTTTCATATGTTGGTTGCAGTCTTGGTTATGGTAGGGTCTCAAAATTTTGGACACAGCTACGTAATTTTTTCAAGAATTGTTATCTAGAACTTCAAAATAATGGTCTAAAATATATTATGAAGTCATTGGAGTTTTATTAAGAAATGCTGGGTTGAAAAATGTCTTTATAGATGACTAATGGACGATGGGAAAGGAGGGCAGAATGACAATTATTATAGAGACGTTTTGTCTAGGAAAAGATATTTGGTCTACTGACTTTTGGTCTACTGCAAAATTAGGGACTAGGATTAAGATTTAGGGTTAGAACTAGGATTAAGGTTTACATTACCTGTAGGGTTAGAGTTAGGGTTTGGGCAGGTTAAATCTCTGTGGTCGAAATGTTATTGAGACGAAAGTAGGGCTTAAGATAACTTTTCAATACTAGAATTTGTTAAAAAATGTAACCAGAGCAACTTTGAGTTGTTGACAGCTAGTGTATAGGTACAGCAGGTTCTGATGCATTGGAGAAGATCATAAATCAATATTCAATGATTTACATTTAGATGGATCATTTTTTATGCAAGAATTTGACACGTTGTCGTTATATTTTGTTAAAAATTGAAAATGCTTTAAAAGTTAGAAAGTTTGTAAACAAAACTAAAACTTCCAAATACCAGTCAACACGCTTTGAAAGGGTTATATCGTTAAACTTTCTCGGATAGTTGTGTAAATTTAATTTTTATTGAAAATATTTTAATGAAGTAACCTTTTTCAAAGTTGTCTAATTTGAAATATTTATAATCACAAAAATTTCAGATATAGAAGTTGATTTACTTGGATTTTATTTAAATTTAATGACTAAATTACGAATGTAAATATTTGAATAAAATTTTGTAATCATGTCAGATTTCTTCTACCTGAAAAAATAACCAGTTCAAAGTTTTGGCCTAACACTCGAGCATTTATGCCGCATCCTGTTCACTGTACTATACTGTGATTTTGTACATTTAGGAAATTTACTAAATTTTGCACATCAAACGATTGAATGCATCATAAAAGTAACCTTTTGGAAAATTAGAAATGCTTTAATATTCGCAAAATAGTATTTTAGTTCAACTGTCAGCTTTTTGTGTAATTAAATTTACACCAGATACAAAAATATATGTCAAAAATGTCTTTGTCCAAAGTTATAATATTTTTTCAATAAAAATTATGCGGAATCCAATTTAATTCGGAAGCAAATCTTAAATTCTAATCCTGTTGTATTTTATGATTGTCATTTGAAAACATCTAAATGTTGAAACTCGTTCCAAATTTTGTAATTTTGAATATTTTGTAAAAACTGTACTTTTTTAGATCTAAAGCGGCCTAACTTGTTATTATTTATTGTAAGAGATTCTGTTTGTGTTCAGATAATGATATAGGCGCGCAGCCGAGTTCACCAGTGAAGAAGAATTTTCTAGACGTTCAGCCGCTGGAGAGAGCTAACTCTTACGAAAACTTTAATCGTTTCAGCTCAAAAGAATCTCTACTTGATGGTAGGTCAGATGTAAAATTGATGACCACTTTGGTCTTTAATACTTGGCAAGGGATAATACGGTTCCAGATACATATGCAGATGAAATGATTTTTGAGACAAAAATAAATCTTTCAATCATTATCAGTAGTAAAAATATGAGTTGAGGATCCTGAGGATTACCTAGTCTTTAAAAAAGAAGAATATTTTCTATCTTGAACAGATACAAATATTAAGCAAACTTTGTGCAAGAAAATTAGTTTGCTGTTCATATTGTATTTTTATGACTGAAATTGATAATACTTTTGAACATATTAAGCGTGTAAGAGATGCTAAATATGAAAACCATATCTTAATTATTTGTATTATGTACGAATTGTTCTTTCATATGTAAATTCTAATAAGCGCAAGAAATCAAGAAATAAAATGAAAGTTAACAAGCAATGAAAGTAAACATTAACTAGATTAATTAGATTAGCATTTATTCAGTTGATTGTTATATTTTCTATACATTCCCGCCTAATAACTGTTTTCTTCTTTCATTGCAGCATTTTAAAAATCTTATTTAATGCATACAAGTAAAATTTTGCTCTTGCAATGACAATTCAAATGATAAATTAGTTAAATTCTATTAATATTGTTTGAATCATTGATATGCATGTTAGTTGTTTTGATATTTTTATTTTGCTGTCATTTTTTCATTGAGTTGCATGCAGACTGTGTTTAGTCCTGTCATAAATCATTACATCAATCATAATTACATGCAAAATTGGATTCAGTCCAATCTAGATCCCTCTGGGGAACCATTCATCAAGGCTGCTATCAAACAGTCCCTTGTCTGCAATATTTGACAATAAAATAATTGTCAGATAAGAGCGTGATGACCTCATTCTAATGCCATTACAGTGATGTCTCTATGTAGACCAATTATGTAACTAAATATGCTTGGGAGGGGGAGGATTCACGTAAGAAAAAGCATTTTAGCAGTCCCAGTTTGTAGAAAAACGGTTAGATCGCTGAACTCATAAAAGTAGATCATATGGCTCTGCAATATTTCTACAACTTGCTGCACCTTCTAGAAAGGTTTAACTTCATCTTTGTTCAAAACATAAGTCTGGAGTTCTAGACGTTGGTTTTAACATTATATTGGTATTAAATTGATGACATTTAGTTTTTTGAATGCATTATCAACTCGTGTGATATATGTCCTCAAATTAAAGAAAAGGTAACATAGGCATTTTTTGGTCTTGATCAATCTATTATTCTATATGTTAGGCTTTAGCTGCTTATGTGAATTTATTCTATTGTAAACATGTTTCTATAATGTTGCTTATTATGTTCCTTGTTTCTTATATATTCTTTATTCTTATATATTCTCTTCTATGTTTCTAGACTCTCTAAAAGGAGGACCAGCAGCATACAGCGGAGGAGGAATGGACGGGGGGCTGGACAGCAGTTTATACACGACGAGGTCAAGTAGTTCACGTAAAGAATCGAGTCAGTCTAGCATACATGACTTCTCAGCCAATCAGTCGACAGGCTCTCGGTCCAGGCATAGGGATCAGTTGTATAACGGCAGAGAGGGGGAGGGCTGGGAGACTAACAGGGACTTGAATTCTTTTTCTAGAACTGAGAGGACGTTTGGAGCTAACACACAATTTGGTAATGAAATATTGTATGATCTCTGACTTGTAATAGTTTAAATTTTGGTATATATATATATATATATAAAAATGTACTTTCAATAATAATATATAGATTATTTGTATTAATTGTATTAATTGCACAAACGCACGAAGATATTATATTGTCATTAATTTACTTTTAATAAAAGTACATTACACAATTTGTTTCAACTAGTATATGCATGATTTATTACAGCATAGTAATTAATCTATATCTCTTATGTTCACACACATATCTAGAACAAACTGTAAGTAGTTTTAAATCAGTATTTCTACATATATTGTTGTACACATATATCTTTTTTAAGATTCTTTAAACAATCACAATTCGAAGTACTTGACTAATGACTCATCGTCTCATGAATTAATGCGGAGACCTAAGACAGATGATGATCAGAGTCAGCTAGATGATATTCTCAATGAGTTGCTCAATGAGCAGCTGAACTTGTCCAGCACTGGACCAGCAGTCAGAGATAGATACCCCAACACTAGAGAGCTGGATCGGACACTGGCCACTTTGCCACCACAGAGAGGAACCATCACTACAGAAGCTGATAATTCTCAGTTAGTGCTGATACGTTGTGTCTTGAACATTTCTACAGAATAATTATTTTTATTTTTTTTTTTATGACGGAATTCATTGATTCAAGCTATATATGCTTTATGGATGTACAGCGTGAGTATCGAGAATTCTTTGTTAACAGTTTAGAGCTCACTGGTTACTTTATTTCAATATAAATATAGCTTCAATGACTGGCTTTGGTGATTTAATATTGACAATATATAATTTATCTAAAATTACTATCTATCTCTATGAATGAATTTCTCAATCTTGTTTTATCATCATTACTACTATAATTAACAACCGGTCTATAAGCTGTTGTGATGGATCTCTTAGGGTATTTTAATGACTTGTCTGGCTACTTTCCCTTTTCCCTTAATTACCTGAAAAAATGTGTACTATTGAATTTTTATATTAGTACCCCTCTTTTACTCCCATTGGGTGAACTAATTTTTATAATTGCACAGCCCCTTGGGTCATGCAACTTTTTTGATACCACTTCTTCCTTCTTCCTGAACATTAGATTTCTTACCTTCTTGCCTATTAAAATATATAATCATTTTCTACAATTACATTTCTAATTCTTTAATATATTTGTAGTAAAACTTTTAATTTGTAAGTAAATGTTTGTTTTGTGTTGACAGATCAGTGTTGAGTTGGGCGACGAGTCAGGCAGGTCCCAAGAGAAGCATCATGGTCTCCAAGCAGACAGTCAACCAGCCAAACCCTCATCACAAGATACAAACTGAAAGTACTCGTTTCTACGAGAGCACAACAACACGAGGGCGCAGTCACAGCTCATTGGGTCACAGTCTGACAGGACAGAGAGACATGATTGACATGAAGGCAAGTCATGATGATGATGCAAGATTTTATATAATAAATTGTTGCTAGCTTATTTATTTCTTAGATTATGCGCTTTTTCAATGCATTAATATGAGCGCCATATATGAAATGAAAGATGTCTACAATAATGAATTACACATTATAAGTTTTCAAGCTTTGTGTATATCATGAGAATATTACTTGATACAAACGATAAAATGTATTCTGATAACATTTTTTGACAGTTGTATATAATTTTGTAATAATTTGAATAAATGAGAAATGTTACTTTAAATTATAAACTGTTGTGACTCTTATTATGTTGTCACATTTTTGAAATAATAATTATAATGTACAGAGAGGTAGCAGCCCTCCCACACCTCCAGTAAGAAGAAGGATTATGAGTCCAGACTTAATGTCATCACTCTCACCTCGCAGTCCAGAGCCTCCTCTGCTCTACTCCACTCCGAATGTAAAGTATCGTAACTACGCGTCAGACTCAGAGGACCCCATGAACTGGTTGGAACAACAACGCAACAAACTACGAAGCAAGTAGGTGTGCGTACTTTTAACTTAGGGCTGGTGCCATTAATGTTGCAATTTTCTATTATTCAAACTCGTCTAGACTTTATACTGAACATTAATTTATTTTGCATGAAAACATGGCAAACAGTAATAAGCTGTTGAGTCTGGTCATTTTGGTTAATTTTTTTGCTTAGTCAGTCAACAAAATGATGGTAGGCTTAATATATGGCTTAGTAATTTTAATAATTAAAATTTAGCTTATTGTGATTTGTTGCTTTTTTAAACTTTTAGTGACTGAAAGAATGTTTTTAGCAACTACTTTTAAAACTGTCAAGGTTCTTTGGTGATTATATAGAACTGGACTTGGAACTAACAGATCCCAGATTTGAGTTCTTGTGTTACTTGCAATATTTCACAACTTTCTACAATCATTAATACTGCATTTGAAAATTATCAATTGGTACATCAGATTATAGAGCAGCAAAGATCATTTATCATTCATTTTATTCTAGAGCCTCAGAAAGTCATTATTGCAGTATCCCTTCTGATTTTATATTGATAACTCAACATGTTTACAGTTGTTCTATCTTTATCTCAAATTAAACATTTATTTACGTTCAGACGCAATAAGTCCTGGAGACAAAGAGGTCCTGAAGAAGAAGCTGTCATGTCAGAGTTGGAGTACGTTCAGTCACATCAACGACGCAGGGCCCAGAGCGACACGGAGGACATGATCCCAGCGCGACGTAGACACGAGTCAGCGCGACAGTACGAGTCACGCGCTAACTACTTTGTGGACCAGCCGTCAGTGATGACGCAGCACCAGACTAAATATACGTTCAATACGAGTCCTTCATACAGTACACTGGCGCTGAATAAACAACAGTCAGGATTTACTACTCCTGATTCCGCAACACTGCGCAGTGTGAGTAATAGAACTGAGGAATAAATGGTCTAGTTTCTTGGAAGATGGTATTCTCGACTGAATTATAGAAAAAAATTTAAACAGTGAAGTGAAATACAGATGTGTATATGTATCTAATAAATTGCTTAAATAATGGCTTATTTTTTGTCAAATTAAACGCTTTGATAAGTTGTTTTCAGGCTGGTTTTAGAATCAATAGTTTTGAGTTAGTGTAGTTTTGGGCTAGCAATACGTTCCGGTTTACTCATTTTCTTAACAGGACGATTAGTTTGAGCTTTGATTTTGTTATCAAATTATAATCTAGAATTAAATTAAACTTAATTTAATGAAAATTAGTAGTATTCTGTTACGCTGCTGTCAATGAAGCTACTAGTATTTGTTCTTATATATTATATAGTATGTAATGTATTGGATAATTTGCTATATAAGTTGTAATAATTAATGAGTGTATATTTTTCAATGTATAATTTGTACAAATCACCTTGTCACCTTGTGCCGCCAGATCGTGTCCGATCTCTAGCGATTTCCATGACTTTTAACCTCCGCCATGACCTGTCTTGAGCTACCATATGAACCAGTGATATTGTGTTAAATTTTATATATATCATATAAAATGTAATGGAAAATGTATTAATATTTAACAATGCGACGGTGTATTCAATTTTAAATTTATTCTCTGTCTGTAGACTACTCGTGAAAGTCATGAAGTTACAAGTCAGAGACTCATCAGCAGCGCACAGAAACTGCAAGCTCCATCGTCATTGGTTGAAATTGAACAGGAAGTTATTTCGCTGCAGCCCATTGGTCCAGGCGTTCAAAATCTTGAACCAGGAACTGAGAACAGACCTCTCAGTAGATCTACCACTCCAGCGTTTCCACTTCAATGTAAAGTTTTTTGTTATGTTCTCTATAAAATACAAATTATATAAATTAATGTGAAATGTCCCTGATTTAATTTTACATGTACCTTTAATTTTTTTTGTTTTATTATTTATTTATTTTGTTCGTGTGTATTATATTTTGTTTCATTCATTGTTTATTAAATTCATCGTTATTTATTTAAGACATATTAAAATCGTAATTTATGTTAAGACAGTATTTTTACAACTTATTGTAATTGATTGTAGTTTGTTAGAGTAGTCTGACTAAGAATTTCATAAATTAATGTCTTTCATCATTTTATCTCTGAATTTTTTCTTATTGTAAAATCAAATGACAATATGACAATAAAATAGTTTTGTTGCCTGAATTATGTAGTTTTTTTATTGTTTGTAAATGAGCTAAGATATAAGCTGTAATCAGAAGTATTAAACAGTATCAAAGTATTGATTACGTTATCTGATCAATGCTCTGTGTTTTAAATTATATCATGTAATTTATAGCCTAATCTTTAAATACTATTTTTAACATGTATTATTTACTGTATATCATATCTTTATTTATTTCAGCGTCATTTGCTCAGCAGCAGAAGCAGCAGTCGATGTATCGTATGGGCAGCAGTCTGTCTGTGCCCATGTCACTGTCACACAACACACAAGTAGCTACCGACTTGTCTAGTGCACCGCTGTACAGCACAATCAACCCTCGCCAGCAACAGCACACAAGCTATACCCTCGAGCAGACCTCAGTGAGAAATCTTGAGCAGCCCAGAGCCATGCCTCGCAGTCAGTCTGCCATGGGAGGAGAGATCAAATATTTGAATCCTTCAATGAACAGAGCAACTTTTAATCATCCTCAGCCGCAGCAGTTTGTCTCGGCGAATAATCAGTTTGAACATCAGCAGAGACAAGCGTTTAGTAGCATGTCAATGCTGCCTGGTAGTCAGGCTGATAGCAGTGAAGGATTGGAGACTATACGCGTTAAACAACAGCAGCTGCTTCAGCAGAAACAGCTGCTTGATCAACAGGAACGATTATTGCAGCTGCAGATTCAACAGCAACAGTTACAGCAACAGCAAAACTGGCAACAACAACAGCAGCAGCAGCAACCGTTGCAACGGGAGATTCAAACAATTCATACTGAGACTAGAACAGTGAACAATTCTTCTAGACCCTTGGTTCAATCGCCCCCTTTTCAGCAACAGCAGCAGTTTCAACAACAGCAGCAGTTTCAGCAACATCAGCAGTTTCAGCAACAGCAGCTACAAGGCAGGAGTTCAAGTGGCAGCAGATCCGTTCAGTTGCCTGATATTGAGAGAGAGATTGAGGCGTCAATGATCACTCATAATTCAGCAGGTCCCTTGTACAGCACTGTCAAAACTCAGCCATTCAAAGAATCAGAGATGACAGTTGAGTCGGCTCTCAGGCTAGACCAAGGACGTGCAGTGGGGCAGTCAGATGGACGTCTGGGGGCGCAGGAGGAGGAGCTAAAGTCCACTCACGTGCAGACAGTGGGTGGTAATATGGGGGTTCCCCCGTGGAATGTCATTATTGGGATGGAAGGTTCTGAATCTTCTTCATCCCAACAACAAAAATCACAGAATTTCTCGTCGCAGCAAAATGCAACGCAGCAGTTTGGTGGTTCGGCAAGATCACAGGAAATGATGCATGAGAATTTATCCAAGAAGATTTCTGGAGGGGAAAGAAGTCAGGGGTTTTCCCAGCAGAATGCGATGATGGGTGGAGTGGAGAGTTACGAGCAGCAGAGACAGATAAGCGGCAGAGTGGCTAATGGTGGAGGACTGACAGTTGATACACGTAATCTATCAGCTCAACAATCTTGGAGTCCTAATTCTACGGGGTGAGGTTAAGCTTTTGTAAATTAAATCTTATTGTAATAGCATGGTAATGGCTCCATTTGTAGGCCATTTACTTATTAATTAGTGCTTCATACTTTTAAATCTCAGTTATTTTGAATAATTTGTGGATAAAAAGTTTGACAAAAAAAATTAATTTTGTTGTTTGTCATTGCCAGGTTTTTATCGCATTATGGTGTGTGTGCTTGTAACTTGTTTGTTGCTAAAAGGCATGGCAGCAATAAGAAGGCTGCCAGAAATTAATGTTTTCAATATGTCCTAATAAAATATATACAAGAAATAGAGAAACTCGCAATTAATATTTGGTACAAACATCCAGCGGTTAGACCAGGGGTGTCAAACCTTTTTTGATGGCGGGCCGGTGGTAATATTTTCCAGCAAGCGGCGGGCCAAACAATTTTAATCCGCTGTTTAGCTATGCTTAACATTCAAAAATATAAATTTGATCTTAACTATCAGTTACTAACAT
>JAQIXG010000725.1:0-28252 GCA_034700105.1 Oconnorella tubifera
GAACAAAGATTTGTAATTATGTTTGCTGGCAAACATAATTACAAATCTTTGTTTCTTGCATACCGGCATTAGAATACTAAGATTAACCAGAAATGACTAATGTTGAACCACTTACCACAAAGTAGTTAATTCAGTACCGGTAATCTAAACTCAGGACCAGGAAGCATAGACAGGAATTTTTATGCATTTACGAGCGTATAGGCCCTACAGTCTAACTTTAAGACATGAGCCTACATAATTATAATAGAATATATAAAAACGTGTTCGATCATCCGATGGCTATCCGGGGTGGTAATTGTCAAAGTTTCTTGACGCATTGGTAAAGCAAGTAAATGTTAATTGAACTCAAATCGATAGATACATGTTCACTATAATAGCGCTAAACTTGCCGGTTGCCGAACCCTTTAGTAAAACACTTATATTGGCAATTATGTAATTCGTTGATATAATAATACATGACTTTAAAATTAAATTAGCTTTTTTCAGGCAACAAAATGTATTTTGTCATGTGAGATCATTACACGGCATGCATACAACGGGGTAAAATTTCCGAAATTACCTTTGAGTAATATAAATCAATAATAATAAATTATTATTAAATCATAAAATTTAATAAAATTTTATTTTTAATTAATTCTTTATTTTAGACAGCTTAGGTAAAATTTAATATACGTGCGATATTTTGTGAATTTATCAAATATAATAAAGATAGCATTGCAAGATTTTAGATTTAAATAATTAAGTTATGTTATGTCTTATGATTTATGGGTATAGGTTTTGCCAGATGCCGTTTTTAATAATGTAAAATAAATGCGAAAAAGCAAACAAATCGGTTATTTATAATACTATTTCAGTATTTTTATGTATTATTCACTAATTTTTTTACCATGCAGTCTGCTAAAATGTTGGACTGTTAATCGATATTTTATATTTAAAGTAAAAATATTACGATATTAATTCCTCTGGCGATTATATTAAATGTAAATAAGTAAGCCTATTATAGTTATTATGATAAATAATTAAATAATTTAATTGATACTAATTGATAGAACGTTATAGGTTTACATAAAGTACACGTTATCCTTCACGAAACATAGACATTATGCTAGTGTCAACGCATGATGAAATAATAGAATAATAAATAAAGAACAATTTATGCAACTTTACACTGAATTATAATGTTAATAATTACAATTTTATTGCATTATTGCCACTTAGTGTAGACAGGGGGCAGTGAAGTGGCACTGATCTGAGTTAGGTATGACTGTGGCTGTACTTGGAGGAGGTTTGGCACTCAGTAAATCCCAGAGACTGGTACTCGGCTTCTCTATACTCATTTTTGTTGACTTCATTTGGGTCGCAACGTCTGAGTTTACAAAGGTTTCGAACAAATTCTTACATGTATATGTTGCAAGACTGCATCATATATTAATTACTAGGTTTAAAACTCATTTAAGAGCAGGATATAGTCCTTCTAAACTTAGAATTAATTAGCAAAATAAAGCATTTAAAAAATGACGCGACGTGATTTGAGCACTTATAGATATATAGAAGCTGTAGCAACTACTTAACTATGCATTAAATGTTTCTACAAGTACAATAATTTAATAGTCAACGTATTTTAACGTATTATAGTAATTCTGATTTACAGAATATTATCACTCATCCACTCTGTACCAATATAAATCAATGCAATTATTAACTTTAGATTAAATTTAACACTAGTATAATTTACATTAAGAGATCTTGTATAGTCTTAAACGCCTGTATTTTTTTACAGTATTTCTTCAGTGATAAAATAGTGAGTAAGCCGTATTTCCATACATTCGTACGTTGTTCCATGCTGGCTGTTTATCTCGCTGGCTTTCTTTTGCATCGTTCCTGGTGGTATCAATGTCGTAGCGATAATGCTGTTAGTATCTTGCCCATCTCTTTAATAATATTATAAAATTCTGTAGCATTAATCTATCAGCTTAATTTGAAATAGTGACAAACCTGAAGGAAGAGCATTTAGTAGATTATTTCAGTACTCATTCATTATTTCATTTATAACACTCAGTTCACAGTATGTTAATAGACATGTTTTTTTCTGTATCTAATAGTAAAATTTTTTTTTGTATTTCAGCTGGCAAGTGGTAAGGAAGACGATGTTAAGATTGACAGTGAGAAACTACTGGTAGATAATATTCTTAATCGAAATGTTAAATAAAATTTATTGATTTCAATTAAAATATATTAATTCAGATTTAATTTATCTATCAATAATCCATTATCACAATTATTATTTTCAAATCAATAAAAAATAATGTGGATAATGATAATGAGTACCCCAACAAAATGACCCCGAATACATTAACCCGACAAAACGGCCCCATCAAGTCATTTAATAACCATAACCCTAACTAACCAAAATTTTAACCCTGACCCTTGCACCCTAACCCTAACTTCAATCCTAAATTGAATTCCAGTTCCAACCCTTACCCTAAGAATTCAAAGTCGTGGTCGATTTGTCGGGATCGTTTTGACGGGTCATTAGTATAATTATATCGTAAATTCTGTATTAAATACAAGAGATAAATATGATATATAATGATAAATCTGTTTTAATGATATCCTTAGAGTGATCCTGTGTATGTTCCAATCAAATTTGATGTAAGGCATAGTGATAGTGCAGACAGTTCAGATTCTGAAGATAATAAAGCCGGTAATCTCTTTTTCTATTTTGCAATATTGTGTTAAGCTGAAAATATGATTGTTTAATTTTCTGTTTATTGAATGAAACTTGTATTATTCAGTGAAAAGAAAATATTACAGTGGTCATTGTTACATATATATTTACTATATATATTGCTATATTATTACATATTTTGTATTTGCTTTTTCTACACGATGCAGTACATAAGATAGCAAGCAGTCTGAATAATATTAAACTTTTTTTAATAGTAAATATTATCAATTAATTTTTGAAAATTTTATTTTATTATCCGATAGAAATAAAGTATATGGATTTCATAAATCACTAATTTCACTAATCTGTTAATTTGTTCATATTGCATCATATTGTAACATATTACATATTATGTGTATTATTGTTACGATATTTAATATCATCGATGTTTTCTGCTGTGTTTTAAGGTTCTGCGCACAATCGTTCTGTTAGATTTAGTCGTCTCTCTGAAGTTAGACAACTCTCAGGTCAGTTAAATCTTACAAAAATTGATTATTTAAAAAATAAAAAATTTTACCTTTGATTTGAAAAATTGTTGTTCTTGATTGAAACTTTTTTGACTAGTTTTGGCGCTAAGGAGGAGCAGTAACTGCTGCATCTGTTGTTAATAATATATTAAGATAAATTGAAACGTTTAAAATTGTTTTCTATTGTATTTCTTCAGCTATTCACGCGCATGAAGCTGTGCTTGCTCGCTTGTCTTATGCCGCATACATGCGTGCGGAGGAGTGTCGACTTAAAGCAGCGAATAAACTGACAGTCAGACAGATCAGTAAAATAGCTGTCATCTTCTCTTTTATTGTAGGCAATCTTTTTCTGTCTTATCATTATCATTGACTTGATTTCACGTTGGATTATAATTTGTGGAAAGAATATATAGAGAGTATTATTGCTATGCTCTACACTATATGTTATACTACATGTAATATGCTCTGTGTTATGCAGAGAGCAGTATATTGCCCATCCGTTCTTTTTTAATTTTTTTTCTTGTCATGTTTTTCAATTTAATACAGTTATCATATTTTCGTCGCATTAACAATTAGTTTTATGTTTTCTACTTAGCTATGTATTTAATCATGTATTTTAATTATTTAGTTATGTATTTGATTATGTATTTATACAATTAGTTGTGTGTATTTTATTATAATTGCAATATTTAGTCATGTATTTATGCATCTACTTGTTTGCTTGCATTTATTTCCAGCTATTCTTTGGCAACTTATCGTACCAAGAAGCGTTAAAGTTAATAGACGTAGGAATGGTTAACATTCTTTTCTCTACTTCAGCTCTCTTCACTCTTGCTCTTGCCTCAGTTTTTCCTGCATGCAGTTCTGATCGATTCACTCTGTCTAAGTTTGTAGCGGTCACCTTAAGGTAAATATTGAAATTTAGGTGCGCTTTTATCTATGATATTTTAAGTTTATCAAAATTTTAATGTATAAACAAAATATAGCGATGCAATTTGACATAATAATTTAAAAGCAATATAAAGTTAATATACAGAAAGTTAATAGTTTGAACAAATTTTTGAAATAAAAATTTGTTGATAGACATTAGAAATTAACCAAAAGATATATGATATTATTATTAGAAAATTTTCTTTATACGGTATTTTTAACATTGTTTATTTATTACTTAAAATGTATTAGATAACTTTATGTTAAATTATATTATATTTATATAATATTTATTTTATATCTAATTATATTACAATATACTCGATTATGCTGATTTGTTGTAGTATCGGTGGTATTGTTTTAATGTCCTGGTCTACTCTTGGTCTACAAATAGATCATCCACTCTGCGTTATATGGCCGGTACTAGGAGCATTACTTCTTGCTCTCTTTCTTGTACTTCTCAGGAGACGCGTTGATCACGAACAAAAACTCAACATGCCCATGTTCTACGGTCAGTTGATCATAATGTTATTTACTCTTATATTATATATACATCTACTTGTTTGCAAATAGACAATCTTTTATGCTTTAAGTTATTTTCCAGATGTTGAGTAAATGTTATTTGCTCTTAGTAATAATGTGAGATTTTGTTATGAAACCAAGTGTTCAATCATCACTGAGTGCAACAACATTGATATCATGCATTTTTAGGTATTTTATATTTACAGACTGGATTGAAATAATTAGGTGAATGATGTCTCAGACGTAGCTGCCAATTTTAAGCATCCCACTAAAGGGTGCAGCAAGTTAGCGACGTAGTAATTTTTTAAAGGAATCGATCCTGGACCTCTTGGTTTTGTGTCAGGCGCAGTATCACTTCAAACACAAGATTGTACAACAATCTTTGTTTATAATTGAATCATTATTTATCATTTTGGTGCTAATGTGACAAACAATAAACAAACAATAAATAAACAATCTTTTATACTTTTAGTAATTTTTCAAGCTTTATTTAATCGCTCTAAACTAAATATAATTGCTGCTAATATCTCTTCTGTTGCAATAAATAATTATTACTCCAAGTATTAACTTACTGTTTGATCAGTTTTAATAAGATCAATTGATGATATTTTTTCAGGGTTTTTAGGTTTCTTCACTCTGGTGTTTCTCTGGCCAGGATTACTAATTCTGCATTTTACTAATGCTGAAGTACTTGAGTGGCCTGATACAGTTCAGTGGATACTACTTGTGTTTAATGGCATTGTAGGAATGGTCATATCTAATATACTTTGGTTATGGTATGTGTTTAGTTTTGAATCACTTAATTTCTTAAGATTCTTAAGTTTACTTAAGATTACTTAAGATTCTTAAGGTTTCTTAAGATTCTGTTCAAAATTTTGTTTCTAGTTATTAAAACAGAATTTTATTGTTTTTTCAAATTCAGTAACATTTATCAATTTAGATTAGTATTAATACTGTATTATCATATTGCTTCTGAATTATATTTAAACATGATGTTGCATGTTGTACATTTGTAAGAATAGGTTGTCTGTAAGAATAGGCTGCGACTTAGAATTAATTTGGGCTGCAGCCATTATAGTTAAATACTGAATATAGATTATAAAATCAGTATAAACAAACTTTTATGTAAATTAGAGTAGAATCGGTTTTGGTCTAGTGGTTAGTATTTTGGCTGAGAAAGCATAAATTGCGTGTTTGATTCTCAATTATGATGACAATCTTTTTTTTTTGTGTAGTTACATTTATAATTAGGGTTTGGATTATGGTTAGATATAAGATTAAACTTGCATTAGAATTGGATTAGGTTATGCTTTGCGTGATATTTTCCAGGTTATCTAGAAAAATTTGAATTAAAAGTGAGACATGCGTAACATTTTCACTTTGTTTTATTCAGGGGTTGTTTTTTAACATCATCTCTCGCTGCTACTCTCTCACTTACTCTCATTATGCCTATGACAGCTATTGCAGGCCTACTAGTCAATCAATCTCCGGTCTGTGGGATACATTTCTCTGCGTCAAATATTTATATAATGTTGATTCAATTTTTACTCAGTTTTATGAATATTTATTAAGTTTTTATTTTTTATTATTATTTGACGGGAATCTAGATATTTATTTTGGAAATATGCTTTTGCTCTTCAAACTTTGTTTATTTCTTAATGTCACATCAGCACGCAAGAGACTATAAGCTCTGATTCTATAATATAACATCGGTATTTAATGGCGACACGTCAAGTTACAGAGATGTTAATTTGTATATTAGATGTGCTGAAAGCGAGTGATGAGTGATCACTTGCTTTTAAACTTAAGACACAAACGCCTTTTATTGATATTTTTAAGTTAAGGCTACCATATTATATCTCTTGAACAGATTCACTGGAGAAAATATATGTTTATTAATATCATTTAAAGTTAAGGTATTATTTTGCATTATTTCTGCTCAACGTAATTTATATATATATTTAAATGATCTCTCTTTGTTTAATATATTACGTATTTGATTAATTATTAATAAATTAACTTCTTTTTGTTGTTATTTTTCGCTGTATAGGTAGATCACAACTGGATGTTTTATGTCGGATTGTGTCCGGTATTTATAGCATTCCTAGCCGTGTGTGTTCTCAATCATTATGATAACTGTGATCCTGTCTTAATGGTCATCAAAAAGACGTTACAGTGTATATGTCGTAGACGTATATTTACTGCCAGGTTTGAAGAAATAGTTGCATTTCAATTATCTAATTGTTTCTTTTAACCATTTGATTTGTTGTATCTTACTGGTTATGGGTTATGTGTTATAAAATTGAGATTGGGACTGTAATTGATTCCCATGAATGGTGACTATATAGCTAACTCGCTGCACCCTTTAGTAAGGCGCTTAAATTATCAGCTACATTTGGATTATATACTAAAGGTAATTGCGAAGTTAATCTTAAATTAACTGCGGTGCAGTGAAACAAAGATCATCTGAAGTTTATTCAACTGCGATTTATTCTGTGATCTTTAAAATGTTTATGACATTACTGTTAGAAATTGTAACAATTTTACTTAAAAACGCATCAAAAGTAAGCAATGTCAGTTCAATAAGAAAAAGTTAATTGTCAGTTTGATAAATACTCAAAAGAGAAAATGATCTTGAGAAAGCGTTTGGGAGGGTGGTGTATAATTATATATTTACATTTTTGTATAATTACATATTTATATGTTTAGTGTACAATTTTATAAATTGTTGAATGCCTAATGTGATCATTTTTTTATTTTACGTTATTTTTAGATTAATAGTTCGAGATGGAGACAGAGATCAGAGTGAAAGTTTGATTGGTGGAAATTCTGAATGACCTATCACGTGATTGGTAGATTGGTTAATCGTGTGATTTGTCTTTTAGTTAATCATGTGATTTGTCTATTTGTTAATCATGCGATTTGTCGATTAGTTAATCATGTTGTTAGTCTGTTGATTGATTGCCTAATCTGTTATTGATTTATCATTATATCAAATCAATTATATCTTTTGTTAATCTAAATGTAAGATGATATTTCTAACAAGAGTCCGTATCTAGGCATTATTTTTAACCAAGCTCTTTATTTAATTTCTTCAACTCATTAATTACAAAGTAATTCCCTAACACCAACCCAAACCTTTATCCTTAATTTGAACCTTAATCGTAAAAGTTTAACTAGAATCATCCGCAGTCCATTGTATTATTGTCTAAATTGATATTGCTGTGTTAAAGTGACACAGAGAGTTAGAAAATGATGTCTATCTACAATCTTTTTCTCTGTATATTCGGCTAAACAGTATTTTTTTGATCATTAAGCAAAACATAATTGAATCGTCATTGATTCTTTAAATTATCTATTGCCAATAGTTTAGTAGTAAGTTAAGTTGAGTGAGTACTTACAGTCGTTGATGTAATAAATAATTGTATAAAAAATTGCGCTTGTATATAAAGCAAAACAGGTTTTAGTAGTTTGTGTTGATTATTCTGATAATCTAGCTTTTATACAAAATGTATGCATAAATATTCATTTATATATTAAATATATAAAGAATTCATCATCTTTCCATTGTTAATGACAACATTCATTATCTAATTCATCATTTAGTGTTTATACAAAAAAGGAAATTGCGTGAAATCAAAGTCATTATGTCGTATTTTCAAATATTTGAGAATCATGTGTTCAGTCATGTGACAACTGTAAAGAGCCTACAGTTTATTTACTACAAAATGTGTCATTCAGCAGTTAATAATAACATCTCTTTCAATTAGTTAATTAGTTATATATATTGCTGAACATATCTTTTTGTTAGACCAGCTTGGCTTAATTTACCTCGTATACTGTGCTTTAGTGGTTTGGTGCAATACTTTATTATTAGTGATATCTTATATTTTATGATGCACACAATCTGGACACTATTTCATAGCCTATCCTTATAATACAGACATACATTTGTATGCATTCATACTCAATACAGTGCAGATTGTGTTTAGTGTTTTTCTGAGTTGTGTTTCACATATGAGATGTTTTATGGATGTAATAATAGATGAGCAACATTTGATATTTTTGTTGACTAATTATAGCAGCTCAACATTGAATTCTCAAGTTAAGCCCAAACAAATCATTCAAACTTATTAAATCAACATTTTTGACTTGTACAAGAAGTTGCTATTTCACTGATAATATTTTTTCTTATATCAGTTAATTTCCCATTTCATTAATTGTATGTAATCGGCTCCATTATAACCCTTTTGCGAGTTCTGGATCACAACATTCCTGATATTATGCTTTAGTCATTTAGAGTTGCCACAGTAGTTATCCCAAAGAATACCTGATGAATATTTCTTAGTCATTCATTTATTCCATTGTAAGGTAATAAAATGAATCTGTTTTTACATTGAGGGAACCTGACTATTTAGAATTAGGCCCCTTTCAAGTTAGGGTTATAGACAGATACGTATCCAGTTTGCCTGTGTTTTAAATTCCTGTACCCCTTCAGGAGTAAATTGGCTTAAACTTTTCTGCCCTTTACAAAGAAATTTATAAATGAATTTTTTTTATTGCTCTGTTTTAAGAAAGAACCAAGTGATCTCATTGCTTAATTTCTGTGAATCTTTTTGTCTTAATTTGACATTAAACAACATACAAGATGCCCTTACATATTGCCCAGTGTGGCATTATATTCCTTTTTATTTATTGTAATACATTCCTGGACTTTGTATCCGGTACTATTATATTGAGTTAGTGTATATTAATGTTAGTGCATATTAATGTAAGTAAGAATTCTACGATAACCTATTTGATATGGTCAAACAGATCGGCTAAGTACACTCTTTTCCTTACATTTGTTTCTATATCAGTTATTTCCTATTTCCATATATTTTATATGATCAGTGTTTGAGATTATCGAAACTTTTTTATATGACTTGATAGAGATATAGGAAAATAGTTATAGATGTAATCGTTTTAAATGATTGCGATAGAATATTGAAATCTTTTATTGTTTCCACTTTGACATTTTGATTGAATTTCATAAATATTGCTTGATTGATTTCAGACAATTTTTGCTTTGTTGTGGTCTTTCTATCCTGATATCATTTTAAATAACTGTTGATTTTATTTGGTAATGATTTGTGGAGTGTTAAGTTTATCTTTTTTCACGGCTGTATATAACAATCGAGAATTATAACAATTGTACATTCGTATTTTACAAGATAACATTATGTATATAGTGGCACAAATGATTTTGCTTTGTTGCTTTTTGTATATATGCTTTCTGGTACATTATCACAATGCGCACTGATAGCTTATTAACTTATCAAAATAATCTGTGTTTAACTTTTTCTTAATTTAAGGTTTAAATGCGAAGTTTATACTTGAAAAAACTTACGAAAGTTAATTACAGATCTTTTAAATATCGACCAACAAGGATGTAAATAGAGCGGTGCAAATTAACCGTGTGACAAATGTTGCTTAATTCAACAGTTAGTTACATATCCGAGTTCCATTCAGGGCTATCTTTCCTATACAGTATAAATTGAATCTCTGTTCATATTGTATATGTTTGACCTAGTATCTTGAAGTAATAGTATTTACTAATTAGTCGATCTATAGTCAATAGTTAGCTCATTACTTGCATTTTCTACACAAGTTTGTAAGATTTCACGATATTTGCATAAAATAATCATTACTTCTATTGTAATGCTATTAATGTATTATGTTTATCAATTGGTATACACTGCACTGTGTGTTCTTGATGTATATTTATTTAAAAAATGTGTTATGAACGTCAAAATTTAGATTTTCTTGAATAGGCAAAAATATGATTGCTTGAGTCTGCTGTTTAAAAAGATTCGCCTAGCTTTATTATTCATATTCGGTAGCTGCAAACTATTCGGCCGAATATGAATAGTTTATTTAAAGCACTCTTTGACCACGAAGCGAATATGAAGCGATTATTCAGAATAGCTTGTAATGATTACAAGTACTGTTGAACACATTCCTATTTTACTGTGAACTAGGTAATACGATATCAATGTCACTAGAATGTTAATAATTGTAATAATTCAATTTATGCAAAAGAATAATAATGTATTAATTGCTTATTTTATATTGTCTTAATTAAAAAGTTCAGTATTTGAAATATCTACTTGATGATCTTTTCATTTTACATTATTGCTATTATTGTCAGCGCAAGAATATCTAGTAGTTTCTAATAATTTTTAATAGTTTTCAATAGTTTCTAATTATAGTTTTCAATAGTTTCTAATAGTTTCCAGTAGTTGACAATGCTTTCTGCTAATTTCTAATAGTTTCCAACAGTTTCTAATAGTTTCCAATAAATAGTTTATAATAGTTTCCAATAGTTTTCATTAGTTTCTAATAGTTTCCAATAGTTTCTAATAGTTTCCAGTAGTTTTCACTAGTTTCTAATAGTTTCCAATAGTTTATAATAGTTTTCAATAGTTTCCAATAGTTTATAATAGATTTTAATAGTTTTCATTAATTTCTAATAATTTCTCTAATAGTTTCCAATAGTTTTCACTAGTTTCCAATGGGTTTCACAAGTTTATAATAGTTTCCAATAGTTTCTACTCATTTCCAATAGTTTCCACCAGTTTCCAATAGTTTATAATAGTTTTCAACAGTTTCTTATATTTTGTAATAGTAAAATAGTTTTCATTAGTTTCCAATTATAGTTTCGATTAGGAATGTAGGATTCAACAGTAACTAATAGTGTCTGGACAATTTTGATGGCTATTTGGACAGGCAGGGTCGGATTTGCAGTTTGCGAGACGGTGTCGGGGACGGAAGTTGCGGGGTAGCTAGTAATAAGTAACTAGTAGTTGATTTAAAGTGGAAAACATTAGTTCATTTAAAATATAAATCCAATCGAAACCACAAACACAATCAAAAATTCAAATCAAATCCATGCGCATTTAATAGATTATAAATAAATATTAAATAAATAGTTGTTTTAAAATGGAAAATAGTTGATTTAAAATATAAAAGCCAAAAATGTTTCTTATAGAAGAACTTGGAAGAATTTGCTGCAATAAAACATGAAAATTAAAAATATTTAAATAAATTTGACAAAAGTAAAAAAATAAAATTTAAGTTTAACTTATTCGCTATTTTCTCGAGGGAATATTACACATATATTTGATGATTTATTGGATATTTAATAAATCGTTATAATATATCTCTCATTGATATGTTGACAGATTTTTTTATTAGGGTTTGTTTAAGGTAAAAAATAGATCAATAAATAAATAATAATACTAATTAAATTGATATTAATAAGCAGACAGTAAAAGCTTTAATTTGTGTCAAATACTGTGAAATCAGTATAGTATTACTCGAGTAATTCTTTATAATAATTTCTAGTCTTTAATATATTTCTGTAAGTCAAATGTAATTAAAAATTGAATTTTATTTAATTTTAGAATGTCATTTCTTGTAGTGTCGATCATATTTAATTGTAGTTCGGTTTATTAATAGCAATAAAGTAATCCTTGTATATAAGAAGAATGTTTTAATACTTATATAAAATGGAATTAGATATACCAGAACTGATTTCACCGGAAGATTATGATTCACAGCAGGTTGATATTAATTTTGTACTTTTGATACTTTAAATCTTAATAGAATTAAGAACTTATTTTAGACAGATGTTATATTTAAAAAATGAAAAACGCTTGACAAACAACTTGTCTGTAATATAAGCATACATGGATTGTTTAAACTATATAATTTCATCATGTTCATAATTTTATGTAACTATATTTTGTTTTTAATTTTACTTAATTTTAAGTATAGATTATGTTAATTTATATTTGTTATATATTAAAATTAGCAAATTTTTTGAAGTATTACTTATTATGCTTACTGATCATGTATATTGTTTAAAATTATTAATCCAAAAATGAACAGCATTTAATAAACTTTATTAAGAACCAATCAATGTTCATTCATCAATTAGTTGATACATACACTTAATAACATTGTCATCATCTTATGCGATCTCTTGTTATTCTTGAATAACAAGAATTATTAAATTAAAGTAAATTACTTTAATTTAAATTATTAAATTAAAGTAATTGATTATGTCGTATTAATTAGTTTAAACAATTGTGTGCATAAGTTTAATCAAGATCTCTATTTATGTCGTTAATTAGCCAATTTTGTTTGTTGTGTATATTATGTTTATTGAGTTTACTTGAACTTTAATGTTTTCCTAGCCTATCATATTTTGAATTAAAGAGCTCTTTATTCATTTAATTTTTTACCAATATTTTCAATTTAGCTGAACAAATATCAAACAAAGATGTTTCATATTGTAAATATTTGCAGATTTTTATGATTTGATATGCATCTGTTGGGTATAGTAGTTTTATATATCTTTACTTATTACTGAGCTGTGATTTATTTAAATTTATATTGTAAAAGTAAGTATAGTCCTTAAATAGTAGTTTTTAATAATAAGACTACCATTTATTTGATTTTATATAATTAAATTTTTATCTGTAACTCAATATCATTTTAATGCTGATGTTATAGTTGGCAAATAATTTATTTTGTTTATCTTAGGCAAAGTTTGCTGCCAGCCTTAAATGGATTTTAGCAAAAGCATACGGTGGTCACTTGTCTTCAGAGATTAAGCTGATGCTTGATACTGAGGTGAGGCTAGCGGGAGATTTAAGATAGAAACTGTACAGTAACTAGACTCGGATTTAAGTTTTCATTTTGTTGTTGTTGCATTAAGTTGCATGGTTTATAATCTTGCATGGTGTTGATATACTTCATATGACTTATTATTATTTCTTTCTGTGAAATTAGTTATTTGTGATATTTTTTCCTGCAAAACATTTCTATGTTATTATATCACATTGAAGCTACCAGCTGATTATTTCTTGATAGATATGAAACGACTATTGGACTGTTTACTAGAAGTGTTATTTTAGTCCTCAACATCTTTTTAGTCTTAGTCCTTTTTAGTCTTTTTTAGTCTTAAACAAAAAACCGTAGAAATTGAAAACTGTGTTAATTTACATTGTACACATAAAATAAATGCCACTTATTATGAAATAAGAGTGATCTTATACAATGACACAGTAAGTCTTAACACACACCCTAACATAAAATGTTTTAACTTCCAATCTACAAAACTGTAAATTTGAGATTCATTTTTAAAAACACTCTATTATGCAAGTTTTTGCATAGTCTATTTCTTCTGCCTGTGCTCAATAACCCAGCTACTGAAAATACTCGCTTGACGAATGCCTCTAAAGCAGGAGCAGATATATGAGGTCCTCTGCAAAGAGTGTCAAGGATGGATAAGATGACCCGCGTTCTGACAAGTATACCAGTGGACTTGCCTCACCACATTTACCCCTTTCAACTTTGCCTATATACTTTCCCAGATGTGCAAGAAACTTGATTTCGCTGATTTCCGCATTGCAATTTTCACCCGTTTTTCTTATTTTCTTATTTTCTTATTTTCTTATTTTAGTCTCACAATTCTTTTTAGCCTTAGTTTTAGTTTTCGTCGACGAGGCCAATTTTTTCTAGTCTTAGCTTTAGTTTTCGTCAACGAAAATAACACTTTACTAGTTGTAATTATAGTAGCCTTAGTATATATTTATTTTAGATCAAGAAAGCAAATTTATATATAATTATAAACAGAGGAAAAAATGAAAATAACTGATGGTTAAGTCATCTGATAACTGTATACAAATTAAATTGTTTTAATTTCTGTGGAGTTATCAAATTTTACAAATTTGAGTTATTATGAACATTGAATAAACACTGTTTAGTGTTTATTCAATAATTTAAATATGTAAAATTTAAATAAAAATAAGTTGCAGGGGAGATTAGTGATAATTTGAATTTCTGGATAGATCTTAAATTCGGGATGATGATGCAGAATTAAATATATGTAGTCTTATATTATTTTGAAACTTTATATCTACAAAAAATTAAAAAAATTACAGGCATTGTAATTTGTAAATTTAAAATTCTTAAGTACTATTATAATATACTTTTATCGCTTATTTATTATTGATCATAACCTTAACGATTATGCAATTAACTTTTAATATATAGTTTTTTAATTGACTCTTGATATTTGCTGTATGTTGTCAAATTCATTCTCTATATTCATCGTTAATTTAGATTAGAGGTGTAAAAAGATCTGTTCAGTATATTGGATAACTGACAGTTGTATTGATTTAATGAAAATCAATTTTATTAATGTCTGGGTTTTGTACTGTGTTTATTGAGAGTGCACAGAGTTGTTGTGTGTAAATTATATGATTGTTTTACACATGTGAAGTGCGGTTAGCATAAGCTTTGTTCTACAAGCTATTGACATTGGTTTATGAGCTATTTGAATCTAACACATTTATATTGCATAGAAGCTATTAGCATTGATATTAAGCTAATATAAATGCTGTATTAGCATTGATTATTAAGTTAATATAATTGCTAATAGCTGCATTAGTTTGCTATGATTGTAATTGATTATGATTTGTGTCATTGTAATTAATATTATAATGCTTTTAGGTACTGAATGTATATTTATACCAATAATAAAAGATTGAATTTAATCTTCATTGAACAAACATTCTTTATTGTTGACAGGAACTAGAATAGAAACATCAAATATATTTATATTTTGATAAATTTTTATAGTAAAATAATTGATTATGTCTTATTTAAGTTTAATAATTTTATGTTTAAGTTTTTTGTTGTTTTTTTAATCAAGAGAGTGTAAGTTTAATCAAACATGTTTGTTTTGGTTTACTTTGTATCATTTTGCTAGCATATGATTAATTAAGCTTTGCATAATTTTCTATCTTTATGTACATTTGAACTGAATTATAATTGAATATATAGTGAAATCGTTTTGCTGATGTTTTATATTCCAAATATCTGCAGGTTTTTATGATTTGATATGTATCTGTGGGGTGTAGTTATTTTATATATCTTTACTTATTACTGAGCTGTGATTTATTTCTGTTTGTATTGTAAAAGTAAATATTAAGCAGAAGTTTTTTATAATAAGTACTATCAGAGCTATTGTCTGTGCTGTAATTATATTTTATGTATAGTTAATCAGTTAAAGTGTGAAATTAGTCATTAAAAAATACACAGTTTTAGGATTTTATATACTTACTGTAGGATGTAATGACTAATAAAGAAAATTTTATCTGCATGTTTGACTATATGTGCTTTATTTTTATAGACATTGTTTAAGTATAATTTTTATATATTGCTTACATTAACCTTTTGCAATATTTGATTAATTAATCGTTTATGTATTTTAAACCTTACTAACAGCCTTCAAATACAGTATTTATTTTTTCATATATTTATTTATTCATATGAAGCAAGACACAATCTATAATTTTTTTAATAAAATATGATATCTTACTGACTACTTAATAAAACTTCTTTGGATATATATTTACATAAGCTCTGTTATAGGTTTTTTTAATACCTACATTTATATATTTTTACTATATCATTGTGATTCTGGTTTTATATACTGTAGATAGATTAAGCCTATATGTACTATATATATAAAGCCTATAGGTTTTATATACTGTAGATAGATTAAGCCTGAGATTGATAGATTAATTTTGATTGATTAAATGTTTTTCATTATGATATTAAGGATTTTATAGCTTAATCTTTTATTTTTAGTTGGATAAACTTTCCCTGGATTGGATAACTGCTGAGTTGACTTCTGCATCAGTTTATATCAAAGCTTGCGTGTTTCTTTTTCCTGATAGCAAACTTAGTTCAGATTCAGGTAACTACTTTGATATTTATCTAAATTATGTTATTATTAGGGGCTACGCGTGATATTTGTGTAGTTTTGTATTGCATGCGGTCAAAAGGAATTATAGATCTATAGCGCTTGCATCAAAATCATTGTTTCTTTATACTATAGTAATTATGAGTACTAATGTTGTACGTTCCCTTAGTAGAAATACTTATAATAATCCAGTATTTAAATAACGCTTTAAATTCTGGAAATTTTATCAGATTACCTTTAATACGTTGTAAAAAAAGTAGTCGAGTTAAGCTGTAAAGATGTTTAGTTTAAGCCGAATAGTACGAATGATGTAAAAGTTATAATCATCAAATTAGCACTTTTTTAATATGCAGATGACTTTATGCGCTTTCTAATATTAACATTTTATCTCTAATTTGTTTATGAATATATTGTTAAATGCCGGCTTACATTCGTACGATGTAAGTAATTTCATAAGCTAATACGTAAAAATATATCAAAAATACTTATTGCTCAGCAATGAGATTACTTTTATTCTTTCCTAATTGATTTGTGCTGCGCTGTTTAGTTTTGCTCGTTTTTTGCGCGTTACAACTGTTTGTAGTTTATTTGTTATCTATCAATTTACTGATAAAATAAAGATATTTGATACATCAGGTCACAGATTAGTGATTGAGTTTGTCTCAAGACACGGTGTGTATGTTGCTGAATCAGATGGACTTGAAATAACTGAGACTGTCTTGCAGCATTCTGCACCACTCAATCAAGTAATTATTACAGAAATACTTACCTACAGAGGTCATTGACCCGCTGCAGAGGTCATTGACCCGCTACAGTGGTCATTGACCCGCTACAGAGGTCATTGACCTACTGTAGAGGTCATTGACCCGCTATAGAGGTCAATGACCTCTGTAGAGGTCATTGACCTCTGTAGAGGTCATTGACCTCTGTAGAGGTCATTGACCTCTACAGTTTTTGTTTATCCAGTTCATAAGATAGCCTGCTTTGTGCTGATGTGACCTTAAGCCATAAATTATAGTACCCATCAAAATTGCCTCTAATTCATTAACCAACAAAACTGTCCCATAGATTCATTTAATAACCCTAACCCTATCATCCCTGAAATTAATCCTAATCTTAGCGCTAACCCTAACTCCAATCCTAACCCTAAGCCGAATCCTAACTCGAACTCTAACTCTAAAAATTAACAGTCTTAGCCATTTTCACAGGTCCAGATAAATTATAAATCATTATTTTAAAGTCAATCTGGAAACAAATTCGTATATTATAAAGACAATTTTATATACTACTTATATTTCAGTTCGCACATATTGCTTTGATTGACTCTATCATGGAGGTCTATGCTCTCTCCGTTCTCTCTGTTGAAAGAATCGTAGCAGCTGTCAGAAGATTTGCTACGTTTTCAGCGTCCAGCGAACTGCCTACGACTCTAGAAGAAAGAGTTTTGTTCTGGGTGAATAAAGTTTGTAGCACTCATTGTTTAGCTACGATACAAGATCAGAGGTTGGGTGAAAGTGAAGAGTTGTGTAAGACATTTCCTGTGATGCAAGATGTAAGAGATGTGGCGGATGGAAGATGTTTAGCGACAGTGGTGTCATTTTATTGTCCTAATAAGCTGCCACTTAAAGGTAACGTTATGACTTTGTTTTTGAGATGTGTTCTGTTTGCAAATTGGTTGTCTTATTGTATAATTTAGCAAGAGCATGCATGACTTGTAAAGTCGTGAATTGTAACAATGTGTGGTTGTTTTAAATGTAAGGCTTAAGGGATTGTTGAATGACTGTTTCACAGTTGAAGGATTTTATCAATGGATTGTTATTAAAGTGAGAATATTTGTTTGATTATTGTAGAAACTTAATGTGTTTATACTTTTAGAATATTTTCAATTGAATTTAATATCATTTTAGTTAAATATGGATCATTCTATAATTTATCAAAACATAATATAGGCTATATTCAAACCATTATTTAAATTTCTTAATATTTAGTACGAAATTATTTTTATATATTAATATTGATATGACTTCTTTTATATGACACAGAGATAGCTATAAATGACAGTCTCGGTATAGCTGACTGTCTACACAATCTGCAGCTGCTGTCTGTATTCTGTCATCGAGAGCTGTCTGTCTCTATCTGTCATCTGTCTGTCGTTGATCTGTTTTACTGTCCGCTGCCTTTTTATCACAATCTGCTCGCTCTTTTTGCTGATCTGTTCGTGTGTTTTGAAATCAGTTCTATGCACAAGATAGATTCATCAGCTAAGGATACTATTGTATCTGTATCAACTGATGCTAAAAAAGGTTTGCCAATGTCTTTAGAGAAATATCTAATGAATATCTTTAAAAACAGTATCTTTAAATTACTTACATTTATTTTTTTAAATTAATTTAAGAAATAAATATAAAATATATATATTATTTAAAAGCTAGATAAGCTTGCAAATCGTGCATCCCTGAAATAGTAACATCATAGTTAAGTTTTAGTCTCAGTTTCTATTATACTGTTATTGTATAAATTTATATATTATAGAAAACAAGTCTTCATCAGTTCTGGCAAATCTTGTTAGAGTCAGCGACGCAACCAAGAAAAGTTTTAATCTTCCAACAACAGATGGCGACAGTGTAGTGTGTAGTACATCAGCAAAGTTAATATTTCATTTTTTATACTTAATAGGGTTCTAGGACTTTTCGTCAACGGACTGTGCGTCAAAAACTATTCTTATGACAGACGATTCTTGTAACCCCAACCCTCATCCTTGCCTTCATCTTAAACCTAACCCTAAATCGAATGAATATCCTTGACAAACAGTCCGATGACGAATCGTCCTTTGATGAAACGTTCGCATACTGTTTAATAGACTACTTAATGATTGTTTTTCTTTCTTTAACCAATATTTGTTTATTGAACAATGACTGTCAGAGTAAAAACACAGCCATAAATGTAAAGATATTCATACAAAATGTAAAACTTATGTTTTAATTACAATTTTAACTTTAGAAATGATCATAGAGTTCTTTTTATCAGATTAGAAATAACACGAAAAGATATTTATAAATGATCTTTCAATATGCGGTTGTATATAAAGTAAGGGACATTAAATATTAGAAATGTTTGGTACTAGTATTGACTTGAATTACATTACTTTGTCAATCATTTATTTATGAATCATATTTTGAGCTTTTTCTGTTACGCGAATTATAATGTATTGGTAAGTTTTCTATTACTTTTTACAGTTCATCTCCTGTTAGAGTTCCCCTCTTGCCCAAGAGACATCTTGATGACGGTAAAAAAATACAGCTACAGATTAATATTACATTAATGCATTTTTAATCAACTTTATTATTTATATTTTACGATTATTTTGTTGACATTAAATTCTTAGATTAAATCATATATATTAATCATAATAACAGATTTTTATAAGAAATTTAATTAAATTTTTTATCTCTGAGTATTTATTAATTCTTTTATTTGTTTCTTTTAATATTTATTTCATGCAAAAAGCGTAACAAATTTGAAAGTGATACTGAAAAGATGATAATTAATGTTATTTTTCAAAATTTAAATTTTATGTGTATTATAAATATTTGTACAAGCTTGGTGACTAGTTGGTAGAACGTCTTTCTATCAACTTGTAAGTGATGGATTCAAATCCTATTAGGATAAAAATAACTGAAGAAATATACAAAGTGTACAAAATATTGAATAATTAATTAATACTACCGCGTTATGCCATATTGATCAAATGTTTTATTTCTGTTACGGTTTGTAACTGATCCGGTTTTCTACGTATTTTTCAATTACAGCGAAGTTTGTTTAAAAATGTATTTTTTGTTTGTCGTTAAGCTGGTGAAATAAAAGTGAAGCTATTAATAGAAGCAATCAATCCGTGGTCAGACAGTGAGAGAAAACGTTTAAATGAGAGGTGCTAACAGTATCGTGATTTGTAAATAAGTGTACATTAATTAATAATATACTTTGTTAAAGTCTCGGTTATGTATCAAATTACAATCAAAACTTGTGGTTAGGTAGTTAGGGTAATGGACTGGGAATCGTAGGATCACGGGTTTGTGGCTTGTATCATTTATTTGACTTGCTACACTCTTGGCATGGTCCTTATTTTGATTTAATATCTTTCACTGATGTTGATTGAGACGTTTAATTAAAATGACTGACAAAAATGTATTGTTGCTTGCTGCAAGTGAATGAATTTCAGTTCATAATTAAGACATCACTGTGTACTTTGACATGTAATATTGTATAATTGGATCATTCATTGTCGGTCACTATTTTGCCTTGTTATGCTATAAAGTGAAATACAATATAATAATTCTACTGTAATAATTAGTATCTAATAATTACATGCTATATAAATTATTATTATTATCCATGTTTTATGCTCCAGTAGTTGAAATAATCGTTATAATAAAGTATTTAAATAGCACTTTAAAATCTGGAAATTCATCAGATTAAAGTAATACTTCGTAACAAGTAGCTTTTAAAAGTTAAGCTGAATGAATATATTAAGATAATAGTTACCGATGACACTCTTTGTACTGATTTAGTTCTGATCAGCATCTGTCATCAAGTCTACTTTCAAACGTCGCCATTGACACGAGTCTAGATCTAGAAGTTGCCGGTGTGATGAATGACACTTTTGTTTCACCCATGTCATCAGAACGAAGCCATGTATCGGCACGCGGTAACATTCTAGAGCCGCTTGTGCCGGCTAGTTTACGGCGAGCCAAAGAAAAGAGTAATGAGGATGATAAAGGATTCGAGAGAGGGGAGGAGAGTGTGGCAGGAAGGAATAGGACAAGTTTTGTGCCAATGAATCTTAATCTTGATATCAAAGGTAATTATAGGTTTATGTGAAACGTTGAAATGACCCTGACAAAGTAAGCCAAACTGTTAATTTTTAGAGTTAAAGTTTGAGTTGGGATAATGGTTAGGGTTAGGACTGGAGGTAGGGTTAGTGCTAGGGTTATGGGTAAGTTTAGGGTTGATTAGAATTACAGTTATTGAGTGAATTGACGGCGTTGTTTTGTCGGGTTAATGTATTCGGCACTGTTTTGTCAGGGTACCATGGATTTGTTATGCTGACTGCAATAAAGAATATCAGGATGTGTAGATATTGGTTTGAAAGCGATTTTAGTGATGTAGCTGGAAAATCGCACTGTTTATTAAAGGATGTAGTACTTAATTAGAAATTAATAGTTATATAGGGACTCTAATCTAGATTTTGTCAGTTCAGGGCCTGCATTTTAATCATTCAACCTACAAGATACAATTTATAATTATCTACACCTTTTTTAAATTTTTAAAATGTTGAATGTTTCTCAATGTTTATTACTCGCATCATTTTTAGCCGACAGTTACGAAGCGAATGACACGAATGACAGCGCTACAACGACACCAAGTGACGGATATCTGACTCCACGCACCGAAAACAATCGTAGCGGGTCACCTCAACTTCCCTGCAAATCGGCTGAAAAAATAAAATTCAATTTCGTTGACTCTGATAAACGTGATGATACAAGTAAAAGTGCCTTTCCTGATTTTAAAAAAACACTTTCAGTAAGTTGCGATAATCGTTTTTCACTGGACGATAAGGAACACATTGTTTCTGATAACGATATCAAAGTAAATACAGTTGAAACGATGGAATTTATAGGATTGGATAAGGAACTTTGCAAATTGCAGGTTGATTCGTGTAAGGAATCAAGAAGTATTTCTGATTCTGTAATAAAACCAGCGATAAAAACAAGCTTTGCTCAGATTAAGCAACAAAAAGAAGCCGTTGGTCTAACTGGGATAACATCTAATGATGACGCGTTAAACAAACAAGTGAAGAAAATGACGACATTCGCTGCTGCGCCCATGCAGACAACTACATGGGCATTAACAAGCAAGCGCGTTGAGTCCAATGTTGCTGAAATCTCCAGTGATAGCGAGGAGCATAAACGAGAGCAAAGTGCAGTACTGCTACCATCTGAACTTCGCATGAGAATGGAAGCTAAACGACGCGAAATTGAAGCGGAGAAATGTCGCGCGCAGGGCAGACAGACAGATTCTCGTCAGCGACTGGGGCAAGACGCTTTTCGTCACGTCATCACAAAGAATAAACCTGTCGCGAAAGATGATTTAACGGATATTGAAGAGGAAGGGTCCACGTGTAGCTCATCGTGTTTGGAATGTGAATCGAAATCTGGGATGATTTCTGCTGAGAGGAAAAGATTTATGGAAACTGAGGCTGCTAAGATGCTATCAAGAAGTAAGGTAGCTAATGCTGGAGCAAGTATGTTGCCTAAAACGTCAGCTCAACACGGTGTTGATACTAAACAAATGCGTAAGGATGTGTCTAATATCGCAACGCAGGCGGGTGATAGAATTGAATTAAATACAGATGATGCAAATTTGAAGGGCAAGAAAAATGTACCGAATAAAGAAACTAATTCGATTATTTTGTCTCGTAAACAAATTCCTACAGCTACTGAGAGTATTTTATTGACGAGTGATGAATATTTAGCGCATAAAAAGACGCCTAAAGGATCAACAGCGCTTTCATTCGATTCAACTTTAGTCTCTCGAAAAGAGAAAATAAAAAATCTACAGCCACAGATGTCAGAAGTTGGATCAAAAAATGAAGTGAAAGACGATTCAAAGTACGATGCGTCTTTAAGTAAACTTAACAGCAGTCTGTCTGAATTACAGAGTGAAATACTTCGACTTTCTCTGCAACAGGATCAAATCCAGAGCTTAGTGAAATCAGATCAAAAGTCAGAAACCGGTGTACCAAAGATTCCATCTCAAACTTTAACTGATTCGAGTCCTACGTCTGTTCCTTCATATCGAGAAAAAGTTACTCCTCATCCTCAACCTTTTTTTAATCCATCCAGTAATCCCTATTCTAATTACCTCCCGCTTCAATCTCAAGTGCCGTTATCTTCATTTCCCGCGTCTCAGCCCCCTCTCAACAACTATCAGTCTCCTTATTCTGCTCCTATTTCGCACCCGGGAGTCTACGCACCCCATTACTCCCCCGGATCTCACCTCGGAGTATTTGCTCCTCAGTTTGCTCCGCAGTCTGGGGAATTTGGATCCTTCCCATCGGATCGAATCCAACATTTGCAACAATATCCCGGATATCCGGAGCAGTTTAGGATTCCGTATTCCACGGCGGGAATCCATCCTATGTATCGCGCTTCCCCGGGTGTTCCATTTTATCCTCAGCATCATTACCGCGCACCACATGATTTGTACACCCAGCAGGCATATGGTCATGCCGCGCTTCCTTATGCCAACCCTCCATGGCCAGTTTCAGTAGCTCAGTCTTCTCCTCAACAAAATCAATTCTATCTGAATCAGCCGACGAATATTTCACCGTCTCAAGGATATTACGAACAACCGGTTCATTCAGATGTCGCGCCTCAGATGTTATCATATCAGACAACGCAATCGAATGTCACTAATTCTTATGTAATCACGACAGCTAGTCAGGATTTAAGAAGACCGAGTATTGTTGATGATAGCAAATCGAATACTTCTCGACAAATGTCTGTGACTTATGTCAACGATTCTGAAACGCAAAGGAGTCAGGAAGGTAAGAAAATTAATCGAAGTCTTTCTTTGGAGAGCGGCAGAGCGAATGATTTAAATAAACAACGAGATAGGTTACTCCAGTTAGCAGAAGAATCTAATCGTGCTACAACCAACCAATCAAACGATGAGTCCTTGAATGATGATAAAAGTAAAACGTCTCATGTAAATACCGGGTTCTTTATTTGTCTTGATGATGATGCTGATGTAAGATCTAAACCCCGCGCGCCACTGTTGAGAAAGCGTGATGTCGCTCAACAAAGGTCTGATGATGTCGCCCAGCAAGAG
This sequence comes from Oconnorella tubifera, assembly GCA_034700105.1. NCBI lineage: Eukaryota > Metazoa > Annelida > Clitellata > Enchytraeida > Enchytraeidae > Oconnorella > Oconnorella tubifera. The sequence continues at coordinate 24,359 of JAQIXG010000725.1, forward strand.
TCAGGTGATGTCGCCCAGCAAGAATCAGGTGATGTTGTAGTGAAGAAAGAAGGTGTTGGATCAGAGGCTTGTTTAGATGAGGACATTCAGTGTGTAAGTAAAGATGAGTTTGAGAAGAAATCTGATGCGAGCATTGCACAGAAACATCACAAGTCTGCAGAGTTGATTGTGATTGGTCAGGATCCTAGTGATGCCAGTGTGGTAGGTTTGAGTTTTAGACTAAATCTGTATTTGTAGCTAAATAGAAAAAGCATATAAAGAAACTAAGATAAGTTATTTATTATAGTAATATACTGGGAACAAATTTATGCATTTTTTAATGAATTTACAATTAGATTCTGGCAGAGGTTGTGTTTTTTTAGTATTTATTAAAAAAATGTTCAGAATGTATTATAAATTAACTTAAGCTTAACTTTATTTTGTATATTGTGTCTTAAATTTAATGTTACTTAGAATTATTTACTCGTTGTGTTAAAGTTGAGTCTTGTTTGATTCGATTACAAATCTAATTATCAAAGTTTAAATATTAACATTTTTTGTTTATTAATGGATCAATCCTTCATCATCTTCTATAAAACGTATAATTTGTGAAAAATGCACCTGTGGATCACACGCACTTGTCATTTTGGCTTTTAGATGGATGAGATGGAGAGAAGAAAGCAGAAGCTGTGTGAGTTGCAAGCGAAGAGACGCGAAGAACAAGAAATACAGAGGATGAAACTAGAAATACAGCAAAGTCATGCAAGAGAGGCATTTAGGTAAAAATTTTACTTTTCACTTTATCTACATGGTTAAATTCAAGTTTAATTAAAATGCTGGTTTAAATTGAATTTGTGTTATAGTGTTAAACTTGATGTGTTGCGTATGAATTGTTGAATTAATTACTAGCCTAAGCTAATAATATATTCTGAAATCATATCCCTGCATTAATCTAACTATAACTATCAGAATCATTGCTTTAATCAGATTAGTTTTCATGAAATTTACGTATGAAATGATACCATGCGTCACTGTCAATATATTTCAATAAGTATTAATTAAATAAGTATCATATTTATATAATACTTATAAATTTAATACTATTTATGTCATCTTTTTATATTGTATAATACTTATTTAATACTATTTATATAATCTTTTTATATTATATTTATATAATCTTGCCATTCATACTAGACTAAAACAAGAGGATGCAGAGCGCAAGCGCGTCGCTGAAAAAGCTCGCCGCGACGCCATCTTCCAATCATACATGATGCGTAAAACCATGGATGATGACGACGTACGCCCCCCATCCGTCTCTCACCCCCCTCCCCCCGTCCTGAGGCGGAATAAGAGCAGGGCTGCTGGTGCGAGGCCGAAAAGCCAGCCCCCGGTGTCTGCCTGGGGGGACAGCAGGGAGGGGTCGCCCTACACGGGGACAGGGTCGAGGGAGAATGTGATTGAGAGCAGGAAGCCAGTTTGGGATATAGCTAAAAGTGGGCGGAGTGATTTTAACTTCAACTTTAGTAGTTTTGTTTAATACTTGATTTGAAAGTTAATGTTGGTGTTGTTTTAAAATAAGAAAAATGCAGTTTTGTATTAATATGAGTTATAATAAACTTGTTTATTTATATTATCTGGATTTTATTGCATTTTGCCATGGGCTCATATGGGATCATGTTGTCATAATATTGATTATAACTTTTTTAGGTTTATATGTCAAAAATTACCTTGGTTATATTTATCGTATAAAAAAATTAATTTACAATTAATAACTTAAAGATCTCGTATATTAGAATAAGTGCTATTTGGGTTAAACTTTTCATATTATAGTATCATAGAGTTTCTATGATAATTTCCTATCAAAAAATTATTTTTAGAATAATTGCTTGTTATTCTTCTTGCAATCTTCGTTTATTTTTTTACTTATAATACGCTGACTGCATTTTTTAGGTGTTGAGCGTATCGGTGGTGCTGCGTGTAGAACAGAACAGACCGAGTTGGCATTCGGTGGACTGACACATCGTAGACTGCCTACACCCGGTGAGAAATATATTGCATCATCGTAATTAGACATATTAGTTGAATGGCTCAACATTATCATTATAATGATATTATATGTGTAAAGTTAGAGATATCTATTACGCTTCTTTATTTCATCAGTTGCTGTTTGTTTCTTATATCTATGCGGAGATTTAATTATAGATGATTTATCTACGATGTAGTCTTTGCAAAATATTAGCGTAAAGTTTCTTAAAAAGAAAGATTGATTTGTTTAGATCGTATAGTAAAGCCAGCTCAGTGGGAAACTGAAAGTACAAGCAATGGAAGCGAACAGATGACTGATAATTATGCGGGTAATGAAAATACTATAACTATCTTAATAGACACAAGGCTGAAAGTATATCAAGAAGATTTAACAGAGGCTACTAGTTCAACATTATCAAAAAAATATCCAGATATATGGATATTTCTTTATTGTAATAAAATGCATTCCAATATAAATAACGCGATTGATACTTATAATTATAAATCGTGTAATTTATATTGTAATGTATTTTATTTTGCAAGAATGTAATTGCAGGTCCAAAGCTTTATGTTAAACCGAGTCAGAAATCAAATCGTCACATTATAATAAATGCAGTCAGTCATTGCTGTCTTGCTGGTCTTGTTAATACAGACATTAAAAATAAAGTACTAGAGGTTTGAGAGTTTATCATTTGTACATCGCAATACTGTATTTTTTTATGTTTAAATTTATTTTGTAATTTATTTTATAGATTATTTACGATATGATTATATTTATATTTGTTATAATGAATTTGTCAGTCAGAAGTATTATTATAGATATTATTGTTAGAAACATTTTGTAATCATCAACATTTTCAGAAAAAGATTGTACGTTTACTAGATAATAAGGTTAAGATTACGTTTAACGTCTGAATTATTGTATTATATGAATAATGTCGAAGACGATTGGCTGTCAATTTAAGCGTCTTACTAAAGGGTGCAGCTAGTTTGAGAAATAGTGAGCTGTCACTAACTATATGATCAGTTCAAACTTAAAATATTCATATCTTGCAAAGATAATTATGTTTTAAGATGAAGATCATTGTCCTACAACTTTATATTTCAACATATAGTCAAATTTCATATTGTTAGAGTGTTTTATTTACGAGTAGATTTCTGATCTTTATTTTGTTATTGTTTTTTCTATCACAGGAGATTCAGAATAGTGATTCAAATCACTTTATTTTATTGTTTCGCGATGGACGGTTACAGTACAGAGCTCTCTATTCATTCAACCCAGACCAGGGTGACGTCATTAAGATACACGGAAATGGACCAAAGAAGATTACAGATGAAGACACTGAAAAGTTCTTCAAGTAATTATGAGTTTTTATTATTTCTTTTCATTTATTAAATAAGCATTTTATAAATATATGCCTGCCATGATGAATTTTGCAGGACAAACATATAGTGGACTGTATTAGGAGTCAGGATATCACTCATGACTTTGTTTTATCACTCGTCACTTTGTGTGATCACTCATCACTTTGTTTTATCACTTATCATTCGGTTTTATAACTGATCACTTTGTATTTACACGCCTAGTTCACATCACTAACAACAACAATGCATAGATGACTGCGTGAATGACATCTTATACTGTAGAATTATGATGGATATATTATAATATGTATCCGCTAATGGCAGTCTATTATTTATGAAGTTTCTATCTGTTCTAGCAGCATCATTTAATTGATCACTTCTACTTTGTAATCATGACTAACCATGACACTAATTAGATCACTCCTACTTTGTAATCATGACTAATCATGACACTAATTAGATCACTCCTACTTTGTAATCATGACTAATCATGACACTAATTAGATCACTCCTACTTTGTAA